>CM060947.1:82418645-82561145 GCA_030765055.1 Mantis religiosa
TAATAATAATAATAATAATAATAATAATAATAATAATAATAATAATAATAATAATAATAATAATAAGAATAAGAATAAGAATAAGAATAAGAATAAGAATAAGAATAAGAATAAGAATAAGAATAAGAATAAGAATAATAATAATAATAATAATAATAATAATAATAATAATAATAATAATAATAATAATAATAATAATAATAATAATAATAATAATAATAATAATAATAATAATAATAATAATAATAATAATAATAATAATAATAATAATAATAATAATAATAATAATAATAATAATAATAATAATAATAATAATAATAATAATAATAATAATAATAATAATAATAATAATAATAATAATAATAATAATAATAATAATAATAATAATAATAATAATAATAATAATAATAATAATAATAATAATAATAATAATAATAATAATAATAATAATAATAATAATAATAATAATAATAATAATAATAATAATAATAATAATAATAATAATAATAATAATAATAATAATAATAATAATAATAATAATAATAATAATAATAATAATAATAATAATAATAATAATAATAATAATAATAATAATAATAATAATAATAATAATAATAATAATAATAATAATAATAATAATAATAATAATAATAATAATAATAATAATAATAATAATAATAATAATAATAATAATAATAATAATAATAATAATAATAATAATAATAATAATAATAATAATAATAATAATAATAATAATAATAATAATAATAATAATAATAATAATAATAATAATAATAATAATAATAATAATAATAATAATAATAATAATAATAATAATAATAATAATAATAATAATAATAATAATAATAATAATAATAATAATAAAGTATTAACGGCTACCAATTGTGAAAATGTTGGTTATAGTTTACACAACAGTTTGTACAAATTTTAATCACTGATATCTGTTGTTCTATGGACATACAGATACGGTATCAGTCGCGTAGGTTATCATTTATCGCATACACTGTTATCGACTTCTGTATACGTTGTGATAGTATTAATGCCACGAAGTAGGAGGTTCTGTTTCGTGCCAGTCCAGGCTGTGTTCATCACGGTCTCCACAGTATCCATTTTATATATCTTTTTTTTAATTATTATTTGATGTCCTCCAACATCGAATCATATTTTACGATGAATGAAATAGGTGGTATGTTGCTCAAATGTGCCCAGGATTCATTGAGCTTAGAGTTACCCAACATTCATCTTCCAGGATAAGGAACAGACTGGAAAAACCCTGTCTAGATAACTCACCGTGACGAGCATTGAAATCAGAATCTCTGGAACTTGAGGTAGACATGTTATACCACCTGCGCTACAGAGGCGGGCGTAGTACTCACCTCTACAAATTTTACCAGATGTCCTCCCTCATCCTTCTCTCTTCTGTCTTCTTGGGCCAATCTAACCTTGTCCGAAGTTCCTCTATCAAGTACTCCTAGCGTAGAGAGCGTATGTTTAGATACTGCTAGAATAGTCATTGGTTAGGAAACTTGGTACATAATGCATTATGTCTTATAAATGGACAATATGGCTTCTTTGTGTTTCCTATTTCGAACCATACTTCTTCACAAAAGAAGACAATCCTCATGTTTGCTGCAATAGCAAATTTTGTATATAAAAACCCGTCACCATAAGAAGCGGTAGTCTGCATCGCACAATTGTACGGGGTACGTTCTATTAAACCTTTTACTAATGTTTCGATATATTAACAGCAGAGAAACAGCAGAGTTACGTTTTCAAATCACTGTATTACATATAATTTAGAGAGGAGTGTTGGAAGAGATAGTGATAAGATTAAGCAAAAGAGAGTGAACAAGGAAGAAACAGAGGTAGGAAATAAGAGTAGGAGAGAGAGACTAAAATAGAATAAAGAGTGAAGGAGAGAGAATATAGGAATTTCCGAATTTAATCTAATGACGATATCATTAAATACCTCCAGGTACTGGATTATCAGGAGACAAGTGACGAGTAATTCTAATTTCTGTTTTGAGTCGTTTCACCTATTTTGATAATTAACCGTCAGAAGTAGCTACACAGTTGAAGGCCCTTAAATTCAAACAAACAAAAAATAAATAAAACAAAAAGCGCGATCATATGTCCGGATTCTGCTAGTACAAAATAAAACCAAAGTTGCGGATCTTCTTTCTCAATAAAAACTTTTTTTTAAGAATCGTGCAGGTCCTATGAACGAATTGTTTAATATGTAATAACTCGTTTCGAAGTGCTTTGCACGTTCAACTTAGTGGCTCTTCTAGAACTACAATTGCGGTGCTCAATTACGCGTAATTATAGTTAATATATAGGTAATTATTCCCTTCCTTGACCGTGGGCTTTTAAATTTTCATTAGGAAACACGCTTCTACTTTGACCCTCATAATTGTAATTTCGTACAGTCCGAGCTTTCCTAACAACGGATGAAAAATGTCTGATATTCACACGAAAGGATGTGCAACATTGGCAGAATGTTTGACTTCATTAACCTCTCCCCGAAGCTCTCCAAGTTCTAGAAATGCTGAATGTTTGTTCAGAAAAAATACTTTTCGCAGACAAGTACACAATCTACACAACGCGTAAAGATGATAGTTAAAAATTATAGTAATTTGAAATAATAAGTAAAATAAAACATATTAATTTATAATATAGTATAGATATTACGTACTCCAAACAGAAAAATATGACGTATAGGTCATCTACGATATAAGAAAGATAAAGTTAATTTGAGTATAGATTACTTTGCAAGAGCCCAATTGAAACTTTGAGGACAGAATTTGCAATATTCCACATAATATCGACCTTCAAATATAACTTTTGCAAAAACTAGCAAAAAAGGTAATTTTCATTATTTTTTATTATTATTATTTCTTTTTTCCCAACCATCATCCAATAACTCCATAACTCCAGAGATGTCAGACTGTACGTCTCAAGGTAAAAGGAGATGGTAAGTTCATAAATTCCAGTGTGTACTTTAACTGAGTGTTGTTTGTTCTGTACCATTCTAGTTGTTGGATGGGCAGTGCATCCAGATTATGAGCCTGAATGGGATGGCGAGGATATCAGACAGACGAGAGGAGCCGTCTTGGGAAAGTCCATGGACAACTTCAAACAATACTCTACTTTCAAAGCTTGTGCAATAAATAATCTTATTTTGTGATGTCAACAAGTTCAAAATATATTTTCTTTGGCAATGAAAGAGTATCACTAGGGATTGCTGAGTATTTCTCTTTTAACTGATTTCTAGGTTAGTAATTTCCTCTCTATTAAATGATTTAGCAGTCCTGATAACGACCACATCATAACAAAACACAAACCAAAACATAGGTTCTCGTTAGGTTTTATCATCCAAAAACGTCAGTGCATACATCTACAGAATTAGAATAAAAGTAATTCAGAGCTTTTGATCCTACCTTGGTACACACACGTCTCCAATATCTAGTAAGACTAACAATTAAAGAAATAAATACATGGTGGACGGAAATTTCCTCCCTCATTTTTTTAGAATAACTATTATACACAATGTTTTTTTTCTACACCTGGATGAATTATTTGAGAAGTCAACTGTTCACCTTCTCAGTATATTGTATAGCGTCTCTGATCCTGAAGACATTCTCCAACTCTTCTGCCGAAGCTCTTCGCGAGCGTCTATTCATTTTTTTTATTTTTTTTATTTTTTTACGTCCTCCAAGTCATATCTTACGATGAATGGATTGGGTAAAATGATGTTCATATGAGTCCTGGGTCCATGGAGCTTAGAGTTACCCGACATTCGTCATTCAGGATAAGGGAAAACCCAGAAAAACCTTATCCAGGTAACTCACCCTGACCGAGATTCGAACTCGGACCTCTTGAACGTGAGGCAGACACGCTACCACCACGCTACCGAAGCAGGCTGTCTAGTCAGAGGTGACTGTATTTCATTCCTCCTGAATTGTTGCGTGGACGCGGTTCTTTGAAGATTGAATCCTGTAGTCTGGCCCACAGGTGCTCTACATGGTTTGGGTCTAGGTTGTTGCCAGGCCAGTCATTCCAAACAACAGGGAATGTTCTCTTGAGAAACGCAATGAACCAACATGTTTACGTTTTGGCCCTATTTTTGAACATGGGGTCCTAAAAGCCAAGATTAAAAGCCAGATCACCTCAGAGCAGTGTACTGACGAAGTAATATGTAATATGTAATTCATAAACTTGAAGAAAATTAAAATTTGACAAGACTGTATGTTTAAATAACTAATTAATATTTAGTTATACAATTACTGTTTCTGTTCTTTCATTAGAAAAAAAAACATAAGAATAGCCAAATTTGTATTAAATTACCAAGTACAGAGGTACTTGGTAAGTTGCTTATGAAAAGGGTCTGTTTTGAAGAAATGCACTAACACAAGAACATTAGCACAAAAGGCTGTGGACTCCATACGGAGAGTAACTAAAAGTTTAACTTCAAGTTTTGAGTGGTATTTTCCCTGAATACAGACAGTAACTGAGAATTTCATCACAAACGGAATTAGTACTCTACCCAGCTTAGCTCTGTGACTAAACATTGCTATTTCCTTTAATTATATAACTTGTTAAACGTAATTTTATTGATTTATAATTACGGCATACCTAAGAAAAGCTACGCATCGCTGATATTTCAGCCGCAGTACGGTTAACAGTTTGGAAAATCAGGTCTGCCACAACTTCTGAAAACAAAAGCAAGATGAACAAAAGTAACACTACTACCGCACGCAGTTATTCTTCAATTGCTCAACAAGCTTTAATTATTGAAGCGAATGACATTTTATCACTCAAAGAATAGTATTAGCTCTAGGCAAATTAGTTAATCCCACAAGTGTTAGATTCCTATCAGTATTTCTAACAACAGAGTTTGCATCTACTTGACAAACAAAACATTGGTGGAAGACATAACCTCAAGTACGAGGCATGTTTTTTTTTAAGTCAGTACCGTTTTGGAATTAAAAACAGAGTGCATAGATATCGCAATAATTTTATTTTTACATGAAAACCTGTACCTTAATCTACTTTTCTACATAATTTCCGTGAATATTGAGGCACACCAGTTTTTAATACCCTCCCCATAAAATGCTGCCGCCTGACGTGTTAATCACTGTATCACAACTGTTTTGACTTCGTTATCGTCTTGAAAATGCTGACCACCCAGATGTTTCTTCAAGTGCAGTCGCTTTTCGTTCACTTTCTGCACCAAATCTTCGGTAACGACCGAAGGACGCCCACTCCCTTCTTCATCATGCACATTTGTGCGGCCATCTTTAAATGCTCTCACCCATTTCCTTACCATTCCATCACTCATAATGTTTTTTCCGTAAACTTCACAGATCTCACGATGAATATCGATCGGTTTTACGCCTTTAGCACTAAGAAATCCTATAACAGCCCGTAATTCACAATCGGCGGGACTCACGATTGTCGGAGGCATCTTAAACACTCAGTAACCAACGTATACAATGAAGAATCAGACTGCAATGGCGTCAGTGCGTAGACAAAAGATATAGGTAACCAGCCCGCATGCGCGGAACGCCGACCGTAGCGCTGCGGCGGCGGAATTGCAAAACGGTACTGACTCAAACATCATGCCTCATATTTCAAAGATCAAAATTAAGACATGTCCTTGGAAATCAGACCTCTCCTAACTATAAATAAAAGGGTTATAATATCTAATGTGTGACCAGTGATTCCAAATCATGTGATTGAGGAAAATATTTTGAATAAAGGTATTGAAACAGCATCTACAATTTCCTACATCAGAGCAGGATATCTATACCAGGATACATACATACAATGAGATTTAGCCGACAAGTTTATTTAAACCTGATGTTTTTGATAAATTGCCTGAATCCATGCCCAGAGAATCTGAAGACACCACATACTGGATTTACTTTTCATCAGATGCCCCGACCTGCTTCCTTTGCAAAATGGAAAGACATTTTGCGAAGCAATGCAAATCGTCCTTGGAATCTCCCTGACCAAGAAATTCCGGAAAACACAACGAATGTAATTCCTAAAAGAAATTTGAGTAGTATCGAACCAAAGAATGTCATAACGCAATAATCAATCATTCAAGTTTCTAATGGTCATTTAACTGAAGAAAATAAAAAACCTCAATGAATGCATAACAAAGTCAGAATTGGAAATCTCAAAAAATCCAACCCCTATGGAGGCAGCTCAGATTAATGCAATAAAGAAAAAGGAATACAATGATACTCCTCTTAAAAGACCTATATCTACTTCAAGTCACCACTCAGATAGTGAGCATCAATTTCTCTCAGACTCATCGGTAGAAAGCAACGAAGATCAGTCAAGCAATATAAAACCAAAGAATATCCAACATACACATAAGTAAACTAAAACAGACTCTTCAGCAACGCTAGACAGTCAGCTCATCACATTGGAATATTAATGGAATAAAGCCCAGAAAATTACAATTTGGATTTCCAACAGTTCAAGGGTTTTGTAGAAAACACAAAAGGGACGTCAGATACAACGTCTATAGCTGTCACATATACAGATAACCTGGAAAGTCTTTTGGACACTATTAAAATAATCCACCCATCACTGACAAATAAAGGAAGTAACATTCGGTTCACACGTATTGAAAATAAGCTATTTCTAGAAATTAACAAATCTAGAATACCAGAAGTTCTTGCAACTTAATTTAATTGTATCTAGTCCGTTGTTTGTCCTCTTATTTAACTTTCATATATCTCACAAAATATGAAATGTGCAATACTGCAATAGAATCTTCAAGGTTTTCGAGTGAAACAGGAATATTTGAATATTTTTATTAAAAATCTCCTGCCAAATGTGATTTTTTTTACAGCAGACCAACTTTAGCGACCAGTACGTACCAAACATACCTGGATACTCCACGCCAGTGGTGGAGTAGCTACCTTAATCAAAGATAATATAATTTATAAATAAATACCATTAACTACTTCCCTTGAAGCAGTAGCAGTAAAAGTAATAATGCCAACTTCTTTCTGTATATGTAATGTATACTTACCTAACAGTTATAAGCTTAAACTTGAAGACCTTCAAAATATAATAAACCAATTACCTAATCCTTTCTTACTCCTGGGTGACTTTGATAGTCACAATATCCTATGGGGTTGTAAGAATTCTGACCAAAGAGGGAAACGAAACGAAAATGAAATGTGTAGTGTTTAACTTCTTCTTCACTTCATGGGTTAGGCTCTCGCCTGTTCCGTCTTCACAGTGTCTCCTTCCATCTTATCCTCGGCCTCCCTACGTCCCTCTTTCCTTTAGGACTATAATGGAAAACTACTTCTGGCAGTCTTGTATCATCCGTTCTTCCAACATGTCCAAACCATCTTCTTCTGTACCTATCCATTCTTGAGGTGATAGCTTCCACTTGTAATTCATTTCTTATATTTTCATTTCTGACTCTATCTTCTCTTGTACAATATCACATCCTCTGTATACGTGCACATCTTTCAACTGGGGTCTCAATTTATCATTTATCAGAAAATAGTCAATAATGGATCTTTGACCTCGAGCTGTCCATGTATATTTATTAATAACCCGTTTTCTGAAGAATCTGTTCGGAATTTTCAGATGATTCATACTGGCAAATTGTCGAAGTTCTTGCCCATTATTATTCATATGTGGTTCTCCACAATCTCCTACTATTTCTGGTATAGGAACTTTCCCTACTCTAGCATTATAATCTCCACATACTATTAAGTTATCATTTTTATTTATTTCATTTATTTGTGTTTGCAATTGATCATAAAATACTTCTGTTTCCTCCTTTTTCCCTTCTACTGCATAGTTTCATTCTTACAATTATGATTCTTTCATTCACAAAAGTATAACTTTCCACTTTCGATCTCCACTTATTATCTATGAAAATATCTACACCTGCTCTTGCTCTTACATTCTGCTATAAGGGAAAACGGCTGGTAGTGTTTAACGCCCGCGTTTACTACATACGGCACCGCAGGCGGTGACACTGATGATACATGAGATGAAGATAGAGCACCGGTGGAATGAGATGGCGTGGGAAACCGGAGATCCCGGAGAAAACCCGCCCCAGCGCCGTGTTGTCCATCACTAATCTCACTTTGCGGTCGCCTGGGATCGAACCCGGGCCGCCTTGGTGAGAGCCAAGCGGTCTAACCACTGAGACACGGCGTGGCCAGAATCTATATTATTAGAGCAAAACTTAATATTACTTAATTCTTCTCAAGCTACTCATTTTGACCTTACGACTCCTTTGGTAGTATTGACTTGTCAATAACCTCTCCCGGCAATGCACATCTATTTAGCTGGTCAGTTTATAATGTCTCGTATGGCAGCGATCATTTTCCGATCATTATTAGCATGGACAATGAAACTTCTGAATTCTTAAAACAGCCAAACTGGGTAATTGAAAAAGCTGACTGGGCGAAGTTTAAAGCCCTAATTAGCCAAGCCGCGTCATCTTTACCATTGAAGAAGACTCAAACTTCAACAATATTGTCAAAAATTTCACAGAAATGATAATAGAAGTCGCTAACATCACCATCCCAAAAACATGTATGGGCCCGTTTCACAAACGAAGGGTTCCATGCTGGAACGATGAATGTAAAAATGCAATTCAGAACAAAAATAAAGCATATTTTAGATTTTAAAAACTCCCATCTACCGAAAACAAAATTCAGTATACAAATTGCGAGCTTTGGCACCCAGAACAATAAAAGAAAGCAAACGCAAATCATGGTGGGATTTTATATCCTCATTGAATCGTCAAGCACCTCTAGAATAAAATTTGGAAAAAAATTGTAAAATAAATGGATCCAACAAAACATCTACGACACCATTCCTACGAAATAAAGGATCAGATAAAATGCTGAGTGATAATAAACAAATATCAGACAATTTAAGTCATAAATTTGCGGTTATTTCGAGTAATTCAAATTACAACCCCAAATTCCTTAAATGTAACAAAGTTTTGAAAGTGAAGCCATGAATATAGATCTCCCCTCCTCCACTGACAAACAGGACTACGAGAGTGAATAACATTAGAAGAAATTACGGATACACTAAGCGAATGTAAATCTAAATCTTGTGGACCTGACGGAATACCTTATGAGATGTTGAAACATCTTCCAAACAATTGCATTCTATACTTACAAGACCTATACAACTTTATATGGAACAGCAAAGTATTTCCTACTTGTTGGAGAAAAGCAACGGTAATTCCCATTATTAAACCCAGTGGTGACCCTTCTAAACCAGAGAGCTATCGTCCAATTGCTCTTGTGTTTAATTTGAGTAAAGTATTATAAAAAGTAATAAGTAAACAACTTCGATGAACTCTTGAAACTAATAACTTCTTCAATAAAGATCAACATGGATTTCGACAAGGGCATTCAACAACGGATAGTCTCATCGCTATTGAAAAAGAAGTTATAGAAGGTTTTAAAAATTCACAGCACTGTGTAATGATTAGTTTAGATATCGAAAAAGCGTACGACATGATTTGGAGAAAAATTCTATCTAAAAACTAGATGAATGGAAAAATGCTTATGTATGTGAGCAATTTCCTAAAAGGAAGACAATTTCAAGCGCTGGTCAATGGAACTTACTCTGAAATTCAGGATATTCAAAATGGAGTACCTCAAGGATCTTCGCACAGTGTTTAGCATTTGATTGTAGCTATCAATGACATTACATCTCATAAAGCTACCAGTCAAAGCTAATTTATTCGCGGACGATTTAACAATCTACTGCAAGGCAAAAACTCTAACCACTATCCAAGAAATTCTTCAAACTACAATGAATGCATTACAGGAATGGACAGATTTGACCGGATTCAAGTTCTCACCAAGAGATCAAGATGCATAGTGTTTTCTAAAAAGAAAAATTTCACTGATGATCCTGAGATCTGTATGGGAGGTAATATTATTGAACTTTTTAAGACACTAAAACTCCTGGGAATACATTTGGTCAATAATCTGACATGGATTCCTTATATTAAAAATCTAAAATCAGACTGTATTAGGAGATTACGTATCCTAAAAGCTTTAGCAGCAGAAAGACTAGGGTGCAGACTCAAACGTTTTATTATCTACTTACAAAACTACTATCAGAACTGAAGTAGACTATGCAGCCATAGTATACAACTCAGCCTCTCCTACTGCTCTCAAAATGCTCTATTCAATATAGACTACATCTCTACGGCTTATTTTAGGAGATTTCTGCACAATTCCTTCTTCGAGTCTTCCCATGGAGACAGAAGAACCCCCACTAGAAATGAGAAGAATTCAACTAAGTTTAATATATGTGTTCAAACAAGCTTCTGTTCAGGAAACCAAAATATTGGAGCAATTTTTAAAAACCGCCTTAATAATCCCATAAACGAAATTATAGTCATACTACTTTCTATGTAAGAGTGTCTACTTATCTTCATTGCCTTAACTTTAAAGAACCTGCAATTTTGGCAAGGAAAGTATTTCAACAAATACCGCCTTGGAAGCTTTCACTACCAGTCCTCCTCTTACAGATGCTCTCTCACATCAAATGTGAAACTTCTAATATTACCTATACTCAACTTTTCCTTGAGTTTCAAGAACTTCATAGGAATGAATTAAATATATACACCGATGGTTTTATTATTGATGGAAAATGCGGATGTGCAATTGTTTACCCTGAACATACAGTATTACACAAACCGCCTGATCATTTCTCTATTTTCTCATGTGAGTTATTCGCCATAAAAGAAAGTTTGCAATTCGTTTTAGAATCCGAAAATCCTAACTCCTTTTAGATAATTACTGACTCAGTGAGTGCAATTCTCGGCATTAAGGATAAAAAAACAAAAAATGCATTGGTTCAAGAAATACAACCCTTATCCAATGAAGCTATCAACTCAGGCAAACAGATTAACATACTGTGGATACCATCAATAGACAACTTAATGGCAATGGACGAGCAGATGCAGCAGCTCGCGAAGCAACCAGATTACCTCCAGATGAAATAATTACAAACATAACTTACCAAGATTATACTGTCTATATTAAAAGTTATATCAGAAGAAACTGGGAAAATCAGTGGTATAACAACACAAAAAGCAAACTGCATGGTATAATGACTAACGAATATAAGACCTCCTCTTAAACAACTGAAACGTAAAGAACAAGTGGCTTTAATTAGACTAAGAATTGGTCATTTCAGAATCACGCATACACACATCATATCCAAGGATCCAGCCCCCATATGTGAGATGTGTCAGACAGTTTTAACAACTGTACATACTGTGCTGTTGCACCTTTCCTTTACGAGGCGTGTGCCTCAGTTGTTTCGTGTTTCCTTTTTCCCCGTGTGAGCGCGTGAAGGTTGCTTTGGTTCCTCTCTCGGAAAGCTCTCCGAGCTGACGAGTCAAAGTAGTCGGGGTTCCCGTTTCATAGCGCGCGCACGGTGATTTATAATTGTTTTTGCTCCCGGGTGCAGTTCAAAATCGTGTAATAACAGGAGTTAGAGTGAAATAATGTGTACAAAGTTTAACTTTCGAGGAAGTTTAAGTTAATGCACTGTAGTGTAATTGTGCAAGTAAGCTGTCAGTGTGAACAAGAGATTTTCTAAAGCTTTTAAATTATCAAAGTAAGTGGTATAATTGTACCTTAGCCTCCGGGTACAGTTCAATACCATCATTAAATGTACCAAATACACAAAGTGGCGGACGAAGAACAAGCTTCCATCTGATGATTCTACTGTACTTAATGATTCTAAAATAATCAGTAACATTCTACAATTTACAAAAGACGCTTCATTATTTCACTTGTTGTAATTTTAGTGCATCACGATTGTTCTCAATATTGTATTGTCGTTAATATTCCATTTTATTGTAAACCTACCAAGCAATGTTATAAATTATACCACTGCTACATTTAGTATTATACAGGGTGTGTATAAGTGAATATGGGGGTTTTAACTTTTTATAATATTTATTACATTCAACTTACAGTTATAAATGATATGTCAAATGAAAAAGCAACTCAAACAGTTTTACCAAGAAACTTATAAATCTTCAATGTGACTTACCTTTGCCACATGGCACACATCAAGTCTGTAGCCGAGTTCTTCCCAAACGTTAATAAGTGTGTATTCAGTAATTGTAGCAGCAGCTGCTTCAATCCAGTTTCTTAATTCAGGGAGGTCAGCTGGTAGCACAGGCACGTACACAGATCCTTGATGAAGCCCCAAAAGTAAAAATCGCATGACGATAGGTCAGGAGAACGTGGAAGCTATGCATAGCAAGCCCTTTCATTGGGGCCCTTGCGGCCTATCCAACGCTCGGGTACAGTGACGTTCAACCAATCGCGTACTTCGTTATGCCAGTGAAATGGCGCACCAAATTGCTGAAAAATGAAGTTCTCTGGCTCATTTGCTTCCAACTGAGGGAAGAGCCATTGCTCTAATGCATCAAGGTAAGAAGTGCCAGTTACAGTAGGTTCACCAATAAAGAAAGGCCCATAAACTTTTCGTCGGGATAGGGCACAAAGAAATATTCACTTTAGGGGAATCCCATTGCATTTGTACCATCTCGTGAGGATTTTCTGAGCCCCAGATGCACACATTATGAATGTTAACATTTCCACTAAGGTGAACGGCCGATTCATCACTGAAGACAACACGATCCATAGAATCATCATCGTCATGAAACAACATGTCGTTTGCGAAGTTGGCACGTAATCCTGGTCTGTTGGCTTTAGAGCCTGTAATAACTTTTTTTTTTATTTTATTCAATGATCGATCAGCAGTACATGCTTTACAGATCCTTGTTGGCTAATTGAATCTCTATGAACTATATAATAACATGTAAGGAAAACCAAGTTGGCTCCTATTGTCTATTTAACACTGTGAAAAAAGAGAAAAGAGAAAAATAAGTTAATTAAAACAAACAAGTAATCAAAGACATAAGAACAACAGTTATTGTGAAACAATATTCATAATTTTTTTTTCAATCAGAGTCACTAAGGAGGAGATCCTGTGGGAGTCGTCTCTTCAGGCGCGTGGGCTGGCGGGTTCGTACGCCGATGTCGTACATCACAGCTCCTGGAACATCTGGCAGGTTTGAAAAGAAGCGGGAGGCGATCTGACGTATGTACTGGTGAAGAGGAAGGAGACCAATTTCTTTATGCAGTTGTTGATTTCTTACATACCAAGGGGCATCCGTGGCGATGCGCAAAAATCGATTTTGCAGGACCTGTAGCCTTCGGAGATGAGTGTTGCTAGCCGAACCCCATACCTGGGAAGCATATGTGATAAGTGGCCGGACAAGAGATTTGTAGAGTAGCAGAGAGCATTCAATCCCAAGAGGAGTGTGTCTGTGAAGTAGCGGGCCAGGTTTTGAAAGTCGTCCTGATGCCAACGAGATGAGTCGATCAATATGGGCTCGCCAAGTAAGTCTAGTGTCCAGCATTACTCCAAGGTATTTGACGGAGGTGGTAGAAGATAGCCAGGGAATTGATTCATGCTTAATATGCAATTCGGGAGAGTTGGAGATGCGACGTAAGCTAAAAATCTTAGCTGCGGTCTTTTGAGTGTTTAGACGTATGCGCCAAGTATCGAACCATTCAACGAGGCAGTCAAGAGAGGTTTGTAGCGTGTGAATAGTTGTAGGGAGATCTATGCCGGAATGATATAAAACAGTATCATCAGCGTATAAGGCTATGGAGGTAGGGGCCAAGTCAGGAAGATCATAGGTATAGATACTAAATAAGATTGGCGCCAATATGGATCCCTGAGGAACTCCTGCTGTAATATGGCGCTGAGATGACTCCATGCCACCAATGCGAACAGTAAATGTGCGATCTGATAGAAAACTACAAATGGTAGTGAGCAGATACTGTGGAAGTCCAATGCTATATAGTTTGAAGATTAACCCCACATGCCAAACTTTATCAAAGGCATGTGCTACGTCGAGGAACAGGGCGGTTGTGTACTTTCGTTGTTCAAAACCATGAATTACTGTTTGTGTTAAACGTAGTAGTTGGTGAGAGGTAGAATGTCTAGAACGAAATCCAAATTGGAAGGGTGGAATGATATGGTTTTCAGTGGTATATTTAAGGAGACGGCGAAGGAGAACCTTTTCAAAGAGTTTGGACAAGGTAGGCAGCAAACTTATCGGGCGATAGCTGTCGGGGAGACTTTTAGGTTTATGAGGTTTGTGAAACACAATGATTTGAGCCAATTTCCAGGTGTGAGGAAAAAAGCCAAGTCGAAGACAAGCGTTCAGGATTGAAGACAAATGTGCCAGGGCCTTCTTTGTCAGGTTTTTTAACACAATATTGGGAATCAAGTCGTGTCCCGGTGATTTCTTAAGAGGAAGAGAGCGAATTAAATGCCTAAGTTCAGCAGGACTAGTGAAGGAGATTCTGCAGGGAACAGTTGGTTGGTGTCGAAAAGCGTCAAGCCGCTGTTCTATACTCGGGGTGGTGGCATGAGGTGCGTTTGGTGTGAACGTGCCTTCAAAGTGGTCTGCAAGAACTTCACATTTAGCTTTGACCTCCGTAACAAGAGTGTCAGTGGTACGCAGAGCTGGTATAATAGTTGGCTCTCGCAGAAGTCGTCGAGTGGCATCCCAGAGCGTGTGGTCATGCGGGGAGATGCTCGCCAGTTGTCGTTTGTGGGTCTCAAGGCGATGACGGTCCAATTCGACTTTTACTAGCCGGTTCAATCCATTAAGCTTCCTACGCAGCCAAGGTCGGCGTTCCCTTTGCCACTGACGTCGGATCCTGTGTTTTTCATGTATAAGCTGAAGAATGGGCGCAGGTAAGGAAGAAGCAATAGGAGTCCGCTTGAAGCAGGTAGTTGAATTTCGCACACAGTAGCATATAGTGTCTGTAAAGTGTTTAATGGCAGCCTCTATGTCAGCTTCAGTGCTAAGTGAGTAAGTGTGGAGCGCTGAATCCAACTGAGCATGGAACTTATCCCATTGAACATAGCCATTAATAAGTCGTGGTGCTGAGGGAAATATGTTCGGAGTGAGTTGAAAGGTAATTAAGACCGGGCAGTGGTCAGAGTCAAGTTCCGCTAGTGTAGACATATACGCTGGAAGAGGGAGATTCTTGTGAATGCCAATGTCGAGAATGTCAGGAGTATTAAGAGGATTGGTAGGATAATACGTGGGATCTGTAGGCGCCAAGACGGATAAGCCGCAGGTGTTCAATATGTGGTAAAGGCGTCGGCCATTGGGATTAGTAGAGTGGCAGCCCCATGACGAGTGTTTGCAGTTTAGATCTCCGAGAACAAGGGTGCTGCTGTTGGCAGGAAAAAGCAGGGAGAAATAAGTAGTATTTAGTTTCCGGTTAGGAGACTTATAGGCGCTGATAACAGTGAGATCATTACCATCGGTTGTAGGGAGTTTAATTCCTACCACTTCAACGTCGGGAACGCCAGGTAAAAATATAGAGTGGTGAGTAATGTTACGTCGGATCACAATAGCTACACCTCCAGATGCTCTTGGAGCAATCCGATCCTGTCGATGGACTGTGTATCCAGGAACAGTAAAGGTTTCGTTAGGGAGTAAGTGAGTCTCGCTGATACAGGCGATATCAATATTATGCATCGTAAGAAAATGGATGAAAGAAGCGCGTTTAGCGCGTAGTCCATTAGAATTCCAATTTAGAAGAGTGAGCCGTCTAAGAGTTAGCAGATTACGGGTTGCCATCATGAGGTACTTGAGAGAAGAAGAGTGAGCGAGCATATTCGGTTAATTGTGGCAGAAATGGGGTAACAAAGACGCGGAATAGCGAACAAAATTTGCTAATGAGGTCAGTGAGAAACGACCAGAAGGAAGACGATGCGCTAGATTCCTGATTTAGTGAAGGGGGAGAAGACGAAGAGCAAGGTTGATGACGAGGAGAGGAAGTAGTAGAAGAAGAAGCAGCAGCAGCAGAGGACCTTACTGCCTGAGAATAGGAACGCTGTTCCGAGGTAGGAGGTGATTCTTGTTGCGGAGACTGATGCGGGCGAGGTTGCCTGGATTGGGAGTGTTGTGATGACTGCTGCGGGTGTATTGGTTGGGGTTGCTGACCTGGTCGCATCTGTGAAGCTGCTGCTAGACGGAGAGCACCTTGTGCTTGAGGTCGCTGGGAGATGCGTTGTTTCAGTTCCAGATAATGGGGGCAACCCCGATAATTGGCCGGGTGGTCCTGACCACAGTTGACACATTGAGCAGGCGTAGTAGGTAACTTACTGCACTTAGAGAAATGGTGATCACCAGTACATCGTACACAGCGAGGAGTCAGCTGACAGTAATTTTTGGTGTGGCCATATTGCTGACATCGAGTGCACTGCGGCAGGTCGGTGTTACGACGTCTGTGTTCAACTGACACAACACTGTACATCAGACGTGTGAGGTTAAGTATTTCCTACCTCCATCGGTATTTTCTAGCTCAATGGCACATATCGGAATAGGTTGTTTGTTTCTTCCTAGCAGACGTGTAACCTTTTTGACAGGAAAGTTAAGGGCGATGAGTTCATCATAAATTTCCTTATCGCTGAGGGAACAAGGCAGATTGCGGATAATCACTGAGAAAAGTTTGTCAGCTGGGTTCCTGAAAGTGTAAAACTCTTGATTTATTGAAGTAAAGTAGGATGTCAGACGGCGGAAATCGGTTGAAGTAGAGGCAAACACTTTGATAAGAGCACCTCGGAGCTCAGTATGAAAATCTGAGAGTACATACTTTTTAATATCCTGAAGGAACAGCTGGTAATTCTGAACATTGCGCACACAAATTGGTGGAACTTTCTCCTTGGATGTGGTGTTAGGAGCTGAGTCTGTCTGGTCAGAGCTTTCAGATAAAGCATGGAATCGGTTGGATGTTGGGATAGCGTAAGCATAACGGGAGGTATTAGACTGTTCAGAAGATGATGCCATGCAAAGGCGTTTACTTTGAGTTTCGCAGTGAGAAGGCGGCGAGCGCTGCTCTCGACTGTTGCGATTGCCCAATTTGACTATGTCAATGTCCATGTTAGCATCATGTGGTACACTAGAATCGAGTGAGTGAGTTGGCTGTGTCAGCTGAAGCTGAGGTGGCCGAAGAACTGATTTACTTACACTGTGAACAGTAGTTATACCAGAGCTCGTAGAAGGTGATGAAGCTTGATGAAACGAAGTCTGTGAATTTTGTGGAGGATAAGATGACATAATTTCTAGTGTGGACCTGCTCTCCATCTGTTCTGACGATGAAGACTGTAATGTTGATTCGGAGGTAATATCCATATTGTTAACCACATTTAGAGATGTGCGAACTAACTGGCCAGTATCATGTGCCGCGTAGGCCATGACAGCTGGTGAAATTACTAATAAAAACTAGTAGAATGTAGGATAGTCACTCGCAAAACAGCACTATTTGACTGTAAACGGAACGCATGGAGAACGAAGCAAAGATTAGTTGAGGTTATAAATGAACTTCGTTCTTTGACGCACTGACACCACCACAATTCTGGATTATACTTAGCCACTGGTAACACTATTAGTTTATGTTAAACAATGGCGTTTCAGCTTTCTAAATAAGTTCACAATCACTGATAAATTATAAAAATGTCAAGAGACTCGGTAACACGCAAATTACACAAAGTCAAGCCTGTAATAACTGTAAACGGTAAGGACGTAGTCGTAAGCGTTTTCTTACAATTTTCCAAACAGTTGACACACTAACTTCTAATTCACGACTAGCCTTCCGGACTGATTTCTTTGGGCTACGAGTGAACGACTCTATCACTCGCTCAACAGTCTCTTCACATACTCTTGGTCGCCCCGTGCTCTTCCCTTTACAAAGGCAGTCGGTATCTTCAAACTAATGATACCATCTACGAATGTTGTTATCACTAGGAGGATCACAACTGAACTTAATGCAGAACGCACGTTGCACAGTTACTACAGATTCGGTCTTTGCAAACTGCAAAACATAAAACGCTTTCAGTTTACTACTTGCCATCTTTACTATTACTGCTGTCTAGCGGATTGCGGCAGAAACATTGCATGCACATGCGCCCTTTTGCCAACAAACGAAATTGAGTTGCTTTTTCATTTGACATATCTTTTATAACTGTAAGTTTAATGTAATAAATATTATAAAGAGTTAAACCCCCATATTCATGTATATACACCCTGTATATTAAGCCAATCTTATATTCATATAACTTTTTGAACATTGTATCAGGGTTTATTATTGTGTTAACATATATATTATGTAATTACTTTGTGTACAGTTGCAATATGGCCATGTAGTTAGCGACAAGCAAGGTTGAAAAGAAAGAACATTAGCCAACACAAAAACCAAATATAGGAATGTGTTCATGGTGAGTCAGCAAGAAGTAAACAAACATAAAAGTTATACAACCAGCACAATACTTTGAGTAAAGAGCATCAAACCTCAGCGGGTCAGTTTATAAAAAAGGGAGAAACTTTGTGTCCACTCTGTATAACAAAGGACTCTAGCTGCAAAAATACTATTAAGTGCCGTTTTTAACGTATGTCTATTTGCTAAAGAATTACATTGTGGTCATTGATGTATACTGTTAAAAATCAAATGCAATAGGCCTTTGATGTTATAGGCATTCTCTGTGGGGTTTAGCAATTAATTGGCTTTTTGTTTCTTTTTGTTCTCTGTGAAGTGCAGCAACCATTTCCTTCTCTATATTATTCTTAATGAAGGCCTTCCTTTTCTTTAATAATTTCTGAATTGCTATTAAGTGTTTTAAGCCACGTCTGTCGGAAAACATAGGAGTTTTCAATGGCAAAATATTTATGAAATTCGGTTGAGTGGCTCCTTAGATTCATATTTCCACTACCTAAACAGATACCTACAAAGTTTCTCTTTCTATAACATTAGTATAGATTGCAAAAGGATAAGGGTGTATCCAGGGTAACATCAAAAACTTCTGCTCGGTTTCAGTTAATTGCTGTTACTTATAATTATTATTGAATGAAAATATGACTTTCTCTCTTCTAATAGAGGCTAAATGTTTCTATGCAAAGTGGTAGAACGCAGAAGTTGAGCCCGCCTTGGTAGCGTGGTGGTAGCGTGTCTGTCTCGCGTTCAAGAGCTCCCGAGTTGGAATCTCGGTCAGGGTGAGTTACCTGGATAAGGTTTTTCCGGGGTTTCCCCTTAACCTGAAAGACGAATGTCGGATAAATCTAAGCTCTACGGACCCTGGGCTCATTTAGCATCATTTCACCCATTTCATTCATCATCCGATATGACAACGTTGGAAGACGTAAATTACCAAAAAAAAAAAAAAAAAATCGCAGAAGTTGTATATTTCATATACCTTACTTCTGTGAATGTATTATATTTATATTTGTAAGGTTTCTACAGTTATTTGATCATTATGTTATTAAATCTATATTCCTATTTTTCAGAATCGAATAGATTTATGTTTCCCTATTTACTTCACGACCCCAAATGAACTATCTGTCTTTGGACTCTTAAACCCAACAAACTCAGTCATTCCTCTGTTTGCTTTATTTTATCAGCAACTTGTAGAAATTATATTTATGATGTTTAATTGCATACACGATTTTGGCATTTTTGTAGATTTTGACTTACCACTGCAGTAAATAAAACTACAAAAAAAAAGAGATCTGAAGTGTTGCACTCCCATTACCCTCTCAACTCTTGTACAAGCTATTTTTGTAGCCGCTTATTCTTCTCTCGCATTCATGTCATTCGAGATACATATTTGATAAATGTTTTATTGCGTATTTTCTTGCAGGTGAGGTACGGGCAATATGAGAATACAGTAGGCTTAAGTATATATATTTTAAGGGCATGTTGCTATGTAAGAGATTTATTTGTATGGCCAGGAAAGAAAAAAAAAGCTTAATAATTTTCTATTTGAAAAAAAATACAGGAAAGCATAGCAAAATTGAAACCAATAACAAGGGATATGTCGTAAACGGTGAGCTAAAGCAATTATTTAACATAAATTGTACGCTTTAAGAACTCTACATTTTTTGTTTGGTAATATTTTATTTATATCCTTCTGCTTACTAGTTATGCAAAAGTCATACAACTGAAGAGGAGTTCATAAAATACAATATTCTCAGAAAACCAATATACAGAATGTTTCAAAAATAGTGGTCATAAATTTAAGGTCTGTATTTCCCATATGTACACAATCAAAATAGTTCATTACATGTATTCTGAAATGCATCGTTTCCGAGTTATGGCCTTCACAACACTGTAATTCATGGAACGTTTTTCTTTCCACATGTCGTTGCCATGAATGGAGAAATTAACAGTACACTCTGACGTATACAACCTTCCTTGAAAACGCCATACTTGATGTTTATGAAGAAACTCCCCTGATCAGTCGTCAACACGCTCACTTCTTGCAAGATGGAACCTCTGCACACTTCAGTCGTATGGCTTACCGGTACTTGAAGGTTTCCAATCCATGGATATGTAGAGGTGGCCTCCACGCTCAACTGATCTAAACCCTCTCGATTTCTACTTTTGGGGTCATTTAAAATCATTGGTATATACTTCTCCCGTGCTTGATTTGGAATCCCTTCAAAATTGAATTGTGGTATCTTGTGAGGAGCCCAAATATAGTTTGGGCTCGTGTTCGCTGGTCAATGAGACATCGATGTGAGTTGTGTACTAAGGCAGGAGGCGGACATTTTGAACATCTTCTGTAATGACAACGACCTGCGGAAAGACGTTTCGGTGAATTTCAGTTTTGTGAAGGCCAAAACTCGAAAGTGAAGTATTTCCAGTCACATTTTGGAAAGAACTATTTTGACTGTCTACATATGGGGAATACATGCCTGAAATTATGCTCCCTATTCTTGAAACACCCTGTACATAATAGGATATATAATATACTATATATAATGTTTAGTGCAATACTAATTTAATTTAATTATGTATAGTACTAATCAAATATTTCCAAGCGTTTTTATACAAAGGGTATACACGGGGAATATGGGGAATCTTTTTGCATTCTTGAAAGATTATGAACTTGAATACCTATGCTGTGTTTAAACGATATTTCATTTTAAGTTATGTAGTTGACAGATAGAGCTCACACCACAAACCATTTTTAATAAAATTACTTCTACAGGATTCACAAACCATGAATTCATGTGAAATCACGGTAATGACGGATAAAATACAACATTTACTTACTGTAAGTATGCAACAAAATAAAATTTACATAGAACAGTAGCATTTATGTAGTGCATAAAGAAAACCCAGTACCCAAATTTGAACGTGTTCCCCTTGCAGCTCAAGAGACCCTAGAAACAGTATTCCGGTCATATTTAGTGAGCTGCAGTGGGAATTGGCTTTGTTTTCTTACGTGTTCCTACATTTCCTCAGTAGAAACTTCGTCACAGACTCATCTCTCAGCAAGGGGAAGAAGGTAAGTTTAGGAACTTGGATCTCCAAGAAATAAATGACTCTCGCGGGATGTAATAAGTGGATGGTGGGTAAGGAAATTAAACGGATTTGTGAAGCTACCCTCACACCACCACAAGATGTGCACAGGAGTCGCCATGGGGTGCAAAGTTAATCTCAAAGTGTTTGCCACATTTTATACTTAATTTTCATCTAACATCTAGCTGCAGGTGTCTTCAACCTATTGTCTCCATTGTGTTTCTGCGCTTTCTTATTTGAAATTCTGGCAAAGTTATACTGGGTAATATTACATATAAAGTAATATTAGCGTAAAACGTTTTAAAAAAAGTTTAGAGCATGTAAGCGTGTTCCCTCATCTTTGCCTGCTTCTCTGCGGCTAATTTCAAGGTTTAGTGTTCCTGGAATTTCTCTTAAATGGTTAGAATGGTAGCTTCAAACTGATAACAACTTATTGAATTTTATAGTAATTTTATAGGTAGCTACATATCTACAAACAGTGTAGCCTTTTCCTCCAGCTGGTCTGCTGATACTCTGTCTCGGGTATCAGCCACTCTGGATGTGACCTTAGCAGCCTGGATCCCGGTGATCTGGTCGCCTAGTAGATTGCTCTATGAGTTGACTATTCTTTGCCCTGGCTAGTCATTAGAGCTGAGACCCCGCTATCTACAGGGTATGCGTGAGATAGGTTGACGAAATAAAAACAACACAGTTCATAGTATCAGCTTTACTATTCAGTTCGTTACGTGCTTACAGTTCACCAGGAGTTGCCGCCGCGTTCAGATCGAATTACTCTAGATTTCCACTATCACGTTAAAACTATACTGAATTGCTGAAATCTATCACGATGGAATAAATTACTAACACTGTTTTGAAAGTATACTTCGCCGCTTAATTCACTGCTGGGAGATCTTGTTCACTTAATAAGATTCTCATTACTGATTGTACTTCTCGGCGCAATCCGACGTTTGTGTCCCCGGCAGGCAAAACACGTCTACACGGTATCACGTCTCAGACTAGAAGACCGACGCTAAAACCTAATATTCCTTACCAAAACAGATATAGCCTCGCCTCCAGCTGGATTTCTCTGAAAAACTCTAGTTAGCGAGCTACAACCACGCGGACATTTCCCCGAAATACTGGTTTGGGCCAGGTTTGCTAATGACCCAGGTAGCGACCCTCCCGTGACCACAGCCTTTCGACGGAACATTTTCATCCATATAGATCAGCAACTTTATTACTTAGCTCTGGGTTAAAATACTTATTCGCATTCTAGTAATTGAATTTAAATGCTGTTGCTTCGTTTCATGAACTTATCCATCTGTAATATTCATTATCTTAAATTCTTTCACCTTACTCCCTCATTATAATTTAATTATCATTTTATTCATTGTTAAAATCGTATTCAATCATACGGCTGAAAAATACGGCATCAACAGACATGTAAATCTCTATATTCAATGTTGTAAAAGATTGTACAGTTATAAAATCTACACACAATTAAAGTATATTGATAATGCTTAATAACACAGGATTGATATTTATGAGTTTTGAAAATTTTTGCCATTTTGTCTCAGATGGATGCCCTTAAATATATATTATGGCACTTCAGAACTAGAATTTCCAGAGAAATTCTAATACTGGATAGTTGTACCGAATGCAATGAGAATGGAATTGGATAAAAACAAATTAATCTTAATACATAAGTTAAAAACTTAATATTTGATATATACTTCTGTTTTACAATTCTTTGAATTAGTTTCTGGGCCTAATTAAACGAACTACCTTTACGACAGCAGATGCTGCCTAACAACTGAGCATAAAGTAGCTGAAATCAAGCATAATTTATTACTAATGAAACTCGAAAGGAAGATTATCAATAGGTAGCACAGAGATAATAATTTTCGTTATAATTGTCCCCTAAAACGAAAAGGAATGCGCACTTCCTTGTTAGGTATGCAGCTAATGAGACTAAATTCAGTAATTTATATGTACACAGGGGCGCTGCAGCACGCTCTTCTCTGTTTTATAAATCACATTTTTTTCATTTACGTCCGCCCCAACGTTAAGTTATATCCGACGGTATAAATCACATTGTAAAAATTTTAAAATACCATGTAAATAATAATGCATTATTGTAAATATAAGAAATCGAGACAACCAATAACGAGCTCTTGATTAATGGAAAACACCTCCCCACTAGACGCCGATCTAGACTGCATCGGGTCCCCCGTATGGCATGCGGGCACCCTAGATAACCCAGGAGCTAAACCTATCAGCAGCTAAAGCTGAACTCCTCATAATTCTTCCAAGCTGTTTGGCATCTAAATTTCTCCCCAACTAAAATACAAAATATTTAAAACAAAAAAAAATGGGTGCTAAGTACTGCATCCTCCCCTTCAACCCGAAGGTACTTTGGTAACCTCAAAATTAACTCCCAATCAAAAACCTACTTCACCTTCATCCTACATCTTTCAATAAAAATCCTACCTGCGATAAAACCCTTAATGGGTGGGCACGCAGCAAAAACCTTCTGGCTGTATACAGCCAGCCAGCACGAGCGAGCGAGCGAGGAAAACACCTGCGTAACTAATGGAACGTATCCTCGAGTTCAACATGTTAAGAGCCAGCAAGATCTGTAATCAGTGTGGCGCATGCGTACAACCTTCCCCTCTTGCCTTCTTGATGTCCTAAGTACCCTGGATTTTCGCACAAATGTGTGCTGCATCTGGGTGTTGCGTGATCATCTGCTGCACCGTGAAGCAGAGCCACCAACATAGTTGTAGCTGTAGAACTTGAATATGCATTGACAATCATTTAATAATTTATCATTGCTTTATATTTTAGTTATAGAAACTAATTCCATCCTTCTTACGTAAACATACCCAATACCTAATGGTTATTAATTCGCAGGGCAGATGGTGATGCACCTATCATGTTGGCACGATACTCAATTCCAGCGACCATAACGGGAATCCCCCGTAACAAGTGCCTAATGGTTATTAAATCGCAGGGCAGATTGTGATGCACCTATCAGATGCACGATACTCAATTCCCGCGACCATAACGGGAATCCCCCGTAACAAGTGCATGTGGTTCGCGTGCACGCATTATATCCAAGTATTTCTTTGTGTAACGTTATTTAGAGGCTGATATCAGTTTCTTTATTTTGTGTGTGAGTGTGAAACGTGCTATAAATTCATTTTCTTCAGTGTACGAGTAATTTAATATTACGAAAACTTTAACCAATAGATAATGAACATGGCTAATGAACTTCTGAAAACTTCATTTTAAAAATGAGCCATAGAGAAAAGGATTAGTATAAAAATGTTAGGGCGACCAATACCCGATCTAAAAATTGGGCAAAAAGCGAAAGGAAGTTTATATCATGAAGAAACATCGGCACATGGCCTTCATTTTTGGAAACTAGGTGAGTTGTGCGGATATTTTTCCCGCAGCACGCTGTTATTTTTCGGCACGAGCCGCCACTGGATGTACAGATCACGCGGCACCCAAGTGTTCTTGAACCTGAAGGTACCTGAGTTTAATTTGAAATATTTGCATTACTATACCCTAAGATTAAGTTGCTAACCTGAGACAAACGTTAAATGCCTTTTATGTGAATATCAGGTGTTGCATTTTCTCCGTTTTGGCGAATTCAGAGATCCATACAGGAGTAGTTTTGCTGGTTCAAAGCTTGCTTTATTTTGGAGCCTGTTAATTTACAAATTTCTTACGTTTGAGTTTGAGAATTTTTATTGTAAACTTAATGTTACAGCTTGTAACATATTATGCACTGAAAAATAACTCCACTGTTTTCTTTTTCTCATTATTTTACGTCGCCTTAATTATGTATATAATATTATGGCGACGAATCTGTTAGGAGATACCTCACATGGCTTGGTGTGTGACGGATAGTTAGCCTTCTAGAGATCTCATTCTGCACATGCTTCGTCACGTGACAAAAATTATTTAACTGTTTTACATGTCCAGTTAATTATTTAAATTCTTCATGAAGTTTATTAATAATTACATTTCATAGAATTATTCTTCGTGAGGGATTTAATCAGAAAAATGTTTAAGTTAGTGAGTAATCTTATCTATGAATGAGTGGCACGGGGTTCACTATTAGGATCCAGTTTCATCTTTACTGTTGCTTTATGCATAAGGTGAAACATTTGTCATGGTCGACATCTAATCCCGCACTTACCTACCTGTCTTGAAATTAATTTTACTAAGGGAAAACTTTTTGAAAACCCAGTCAGACTGGGTTTTAACCCCGGATATCCCAATACCGGTTAACATCTGAACCATTCTGCTAGGTATCCTCTACTTGAATGCGTATTTAAAAATAGATACGCAATACCTGCCAAACATTGTATTATAATGCCTATTTATAATACGTGAAGAAGTAATATAGGCACTCCAATTGAACTTCGTTATCAGATTTAAGTGGAAATACATGTTTTGAGGTTCCTTTAATGAAAAAATACAATTTTAGAAACATTGTCAGTTGTATTTTTTTTTCTCTACCTTTTAAGGGCCTAACTTTGAGAAGGTATTAATTTAGTGAATTTCGATAACCAAATCTTGCTATGTATGTAACTACTAAAGTGACCTAAACACCAACAAAAATATAAAAAGATGTGTAATGGGTATTTAAAGTGTCTAAGTGACGGTTTTTAACATTAAATTTTAAAACTGTTTCATTTAGCTCACGGAATTTAGCAGGAAATATATATTTTACACACACAACACATACACACTTGTAATGCATAATAGTATACAGTTAATTTGAGTTTTATAATTTATAATTAAATCACATTCCAGCTAGAAAATATATAAAAGCTGTTTTTCATGTACACATCAATACACGAGATTGTGATTATACACGTTTCAGATTAAAATAAAATTAATGTTTGGACGATTCCATTTCTTATAAGCTTTATGAAATGATGAATGGAATGACGACAATTATGACATATTTATTTTTACAAATAACATAAAATATTAATACTAAAATATGTGTCACTTTATTATCTGCAGTAATAAATACAAATATTTGTCCCTAATTTTCCATATTAAGTAACCGTTAACAATAAGAATAAGTCAAGAGGTTCCTCCATATTCCTGATATCTCTTGCTGAATCTGAATCTACGGATACATAAACTACAATTTTAATAATTAACTGACCATCACATACCTCAAGCAACGTATAGGTTGTCCTAATAATACAAATAGATCGAAACAATTGGAACAACCTTATACAATCAATTGACTCATTAGTATATTGCTTGAGATACACTAAAATCGCTATTAATACAGTGGTAAAATGAAACAACAATTTTTGTTTTGATTATTAATATATAGATAGAGTGTGTCTGTATCTATCCCTTTCAATGAAGGAAGACAGTGGTTGAAAAATCAATATTATTTTGAAGTGTTACACAAATTCTAGTGCCCTTCTACATGACCTCCGTCTAGCTCAAAAAACATACGCCATCTTTCACTAGTGGAACGAAATTTAGACTGTAACATGTCAACCGTAATTCGACTTGCTGCTTCCCTGATATGATTCCGTAACTCAGGCAGACCATTCACTTTGCTAGTGTACACTTCAGATTTGATGTACCCCCATGCTAATAAGTCTAAAGGAGTAAGGTCCGGTGAACGGAAAGCCCACAGCCGAGGTGAACCTCTGCCTATCCATCTCCCTGGAAAGGTTCAGGTAATCACGGACGATGTTTGCAAAATGTGGAGGCACACCATCTTGCTGAAACACAACTGTATTCAGTATGCCATACTCTTGAATCTACAGTTCAAGGAACAGTTCTAACATGTTGAGGTAGATTTAACCTGTTATTGACCTTTCGGCAAAGAGAAATGGGCCATACAGTTTTGCGTTTGTCATACCCAACCAAACATTGACTTTCGGTGTACCACGTTCCCACTCCGATACCATATGTGGTTCTTCATATGCCCATATTCGGCTGTTTTGTCTGTGCACTGTCCCACAAACAGGGAAAGTGGCTTCATCGGAGAATAAAATGTTGTCCATTAAATTCTCATTCTCTAAACATTCTAGGAGGTCATTGCCCGACGACAGACGAAATCCTCGTCCTCAAGATGGTGCAGAACTTGAATGTGATACGGACGTTTTCATAGAGTGAAACGTAGAATTTTCCACACTGTGTTGCGAGGAACGTTCAATTCCCTACTGAGGTGTCGAATTGATGCCTTAGGACTCCTATCACTGGTAATTTGAACCTGCTGCACATTTTCTGCAAAGACGTGTGGTCGTCCAGGACGTGTCTCATCACATACACTACCGGTACATTAAATTTGTTCACAAGCAGACGAATGTGTGCCCTTGATGGGGCTGGTTTGTGGAGTTTACGGGTAAATCCGCTCTGGCGTCTTCATATGACAATCCGCGTACCCGTGCACAAACAATGGCAACCCGTTCTTCTGTGCTAAACATCTTGCACTAAGATACCAGTATCTGAAAAGAAAAGAAACAAAATATTGGTTTTCATTGAAATGGATAGTGACTTTATAGACACCCTGTATATAATTTATTAGTCTTAAGAATACAAGTATTCATGACGTCGTCTGTACATACGCAATTTAACTAGTACGTTATTTATTTTTCAGAGAGAATGCTGAGGTTCAACGAAGTTGGAGGTTGAATTTGGTACTCCACGAAATCACAAGAATGCGAGACAAGTTTGAAGTTGATGAAGCGGTTCAAGATGTGCTGAAAGGACGGTGTAAAATAAAGAGAAGTTTCACTGATAAGGAGAGCGTTGATACAGTTATATAGAAAACCATATATTTTTAAGTTTTCTATCTTTTATTTACCACGATTCATTCAGAACAATGTTCATATACTAGTTACTTTATTCATATTTGCAATAATGGAACTTTATATACGCATCCATATTAATGTTTAAGAATAATCTTAATACAGATTAAGATATTGTCCTCAACAAGTAAATTAATTTTATTTGTTTCTCTCTGATTTCAAAATTTTGAAGGCAATCTCTCCGTTATGTATCATCACATAATTATGTAATATTTGATCTAAAATGTACCTTCATCGTTTGCTGAATCGGTAAGCTTAAATGTGTTACACAATTATAAAACAACTAAGAATACACAAAAGAAGGAGAAATATAATGCACATGTGATCTATGAAACATTCAGGCCGCAGATCTATTCCCCACAAATAGACATCAATTATCAACATTAATCTCACAATTTCTTATTTATATACAGAAAAATAAGATATAATTAACTCCAATTAAAAGTTGTATATAAAGTTTAAAAAAACAAATACAATAAATTATTAAATAACTTACTCAAATAATTGATCGAGCTACTTTCTTAAACTGTTACTGATTCTCTTTGAAATGCTCGGCGTCGTGATACTTTGATGAAGCCAACTTTGAATATATTTGCAGAAAATAAATGATTGTAAACGAATTAACAGGTGCTAGACGATAAAACACAAAATGATATGGAGATGATAAAAATATGGAATAAGTTGTCATCAAAAACGTACCATCTTATTGGTAAAAACGTTATGACGTAATAAGAGGGTGATAGTCATGACTAGGGCCCAGATTTAGGTATCAGCCCTTTTTTTCTTCGTAATTTAGTTAACAAAATTCGAGATTCATTGACACCTAGGTTAACCTCCAGTTGTGTTACCTTCTTCAAACGAAGAATATTATTATTCCATTGAAATTCGTAGTAAAATCACTTCCGCCACTACTCGTAAGCAGAATCAGTTTAGGGTACTACCATTAAATGCAGTCCTTGGACAAATTCAGACACATTTTTCTTAACCAGAAGTTATTCTCTGTTTGGAAAGTGCAGACCTGCCACTTAATGATGTTCTGAATATTATTGATGATGTATTCAGAAAAGAAATGCCTACCTGGTTGACTGAGAGTTGATGTTCGTTTAAGCTGCAAAAAATTCTTGAGCGCAGTCGCGGGCTATAAATATAAAAACCATATATTCATTATTACAGGAACAAAAATATGCTGTGAAATAATCCCTAGAACCTGCTGCTTAGCATAGCTATGATGTACCCTCCAATAACGTCATGTTCCGTTGACAGAACTTTTTCTTTACACAACAATGTGTTTCGGGATAGCAGGAAATCGTTTAGTTCAGAAAATGCTGGTTGCGTAAATGGTTATCAGCTTCAATGTCAAAAAATGGTTGCAGAAGAAGCTACGCATATAAAATACAAGCTTTTGAAGGATATATCTGATAATGTTAACTTTTGTGAGAAAAAAAAAATCGTTCATAAATATACAAGTATACCACAAAACTAAGAAAAAGAAAATGTTTGTTGCCTGTATTAATACTCGAAGCAAAACTTAAAGAAAGTCTATTTTAAGCACACAGCAAACCTAAACTGAAGCCTCATTCCACTAAAAATCCGAGACTAGGCATTACCAAACTATATTCTAAAATAAATAAGCAACACGTGAAGTATGGGAGTATGGGAGTAAAAGAATAACATCTTGTGAAGGTTCTGTATATCTTGGCAAGCTCCAGGATATCTAGTAGATAACTAATGAGAGATACTTCTAAGTGATTTTGTTTTTCGATCCCAGCGCTCAGGAAATTTGTCGTCCAACTTTCCTAAGAAGCACTGGGATCATTAGGAGACTGCTTCCTCTGTTTCTCTCACAAATGCAGTAGTGATTTTATCAGATGGAATAAATCGGGCGGTGAAGGGAGATCTGTGTTTCCCATGATGGTCTGCAATCAGTAGGATCCATCAGTTGTAGAAGAAACAATGTGGCTTTGCTGAAAGCTTCATTCGTTTCCGAGAACAAGTCCCCTGCAGATAACAAGGAAATGACATTAGAGAATAAGAATCCATTTGAAACTATGGTTGCTACTATGCAGTAGAAATCTGTATCACCATGACGTATTTTAAAGTTTTATAGCAGCTCCTAAAGTATTTTAATATCATCCTATTTTTTTCATTCACATAACGTTCTCTACTCGCTCTTCTACAAGTTTTTCTTATAAAGATTACTTTTCTAACTACTTCTTGTTAATTTCATAAACTTTAAATACACATTTACAAATTATGTTTGATATGTCTACTTAGCCCAAACAATATCCTTGTCAAACAAATTCGAAATAGAAATAAACAGGCGCATTAATCAGGCATGGATATGAACTGGAGTTTCAAGATCATCCTGGAAGATAGGTTCCAAGAACAAAGTGTGTACTACTAGCGTTATTATATGGATGCCAAACTTGGTTATTAACAAAAATCCACAACACTATGCCACAAATCTGTCAGAGCAAAATGGATTGGAATATACTACATGTGACAAGGAAGAAAAGGATGACAGATGAGGGAGCCAAGAGGAGGACAGGCATGATCAACGTGGCTTCACGGGCGCAACAGCTGAAATGGAGATGTTGAGGTCACGTCGCAAGAATGCACCATCTCCGATGGACGTAAAAAATGAATAGGATGTCGAACAGCAGGGAGATCAAAGATTAGATGGGCAGATAGCTTCAAAAAGATAGCAGGGACACAATAACCAACACAAGCTAAGAACAGTTACATGGAGGGTACTGGAGGAACTAGCTACCCAGATGCTATAAATTAAAAGTGCGCATGCCGCGTGCGCGTGTGTATGTGTGTCTGTAATGGCCTAATCTGTACAACAATGGTGTGTGTGTTAACTGAAGTAAACAATGGCAGTGCCAAGGACACGTAACTAAGCAGTTATTAGAGCGCAGCAGCTGCACAAGGCTCTTAGAAGCCCTTTTGAGCTTCCCAATAGCTACTCCCTGCATAGCAGGAGACCTTTGCCCTCAAGAGATTTACAAGCTTTTCATTTCATTCCATACATACAACAGTTAAAGTGACAGCCAGCTTTTAAAGAACTTGTCGCTATGCGATGTCTCCATTATTCTAAACACTTTTAATTATCAGAAAAAAAGGTGGAACACGAGTTTTCATTTTAGAAAAGTATTTTAAAATTAAACAATATTAAGGAATATCCGGTAAATTATATCCACAATAACGTATTTGACATACATAGTGTGCTGAAACGAAATCTGCAAGCTTTTGCTATAAGATTTCGTCTAAGATTTCCAATTACACATAATCATTCAGAATAAATATTTTTGAAAATATTCTGAAACTTTTATTTCCAGAAACTTCAAGATATATACTTCAGTTCCATAAAAATATTTAAGGCACCTCAAATATCTTTAATGTCCCGTTGCAGCACAATTGAAAAAAGTTGGAAAATGTTCCACACAAAACGTAGTTTGGTGGAGATTTTATTTAAAATGTTCAAATTGTATACTGAAAGAGAGGAACTTATATATTTGACATTTAACTAACGTTTTTTGTTCACAACACTGAAGCTGTATTTGGTGTTGTCCAAGCTAAAGTAGTAATATTTTCTTTCCTCTTCAGCGGAGAAGTCTATCTCAGGGTATACCTGAGTGTGTATTATTCAAAGAAAATATGATGCTGATTTTGACTTTGAAACTTCTAGTGAACCATCTACACTTTAACTGAGATGTTGCCGACCAATGTAAACTACTATCTGAATGTCCGGTGCTGAGGTATTTGATTCTTCTACCAGGCGACAACTTGCGCTTCTGCTATGGAAGCAAGAATGGCACTAGTAGTCTACTAGCGAGGTCTTGTCCCACCAGCGATCAGACCAGAAATAATGGAGATTATGTCCAAAATGTTGTATGGAGCTTCAGAATTCTCCTAATATCCTGCCCCTTTAGTAACGGCTGTAAGAACTCCACTACTGCCTTCTAATCATATTTATTTATTATCCAATTTCTTGATTCCTATTTTACCCAAAAGTATATTAGGAATATAGTTTACAAATGTATAAATACAATACAATTTACAAAAAAACATAACAAATTCAATATGAAGCCAACAAACAGTAAACATCAAAATGAATCATTTAGCTTAAGAAATATTTTGTTTAAGAAAGCCATGGAATATTGATAAGTTTTGTAATTCATCAGAATATGTGTAAGTGGTTTTGAGAAAGTGTAACCTAAGGATTGAAGCAATAATTCAAGTTCGTATCTTTCAAAACAGAAAAGCGGGCAATCAAATAAAATGTAAGGGACATCTTGAAGATGATTTCCACAAATACAATCACATGTGGATTTGATTTTGAATCGAAATAAGTAAGCTGAAAATTTGCCATGTCCAGTTAAGAGTTGAGTGAGAACATAGAATTAACGAATTTACATTTATGTCTGTCAGAAACTGTTGGGAAATATAAATCCTTAGTCAAAGCACCATAATCACTTTTTAACCAGTATTCATTCCAGTCGTTGATGATAACCTCCTTTAATGTTTGCCTCACATAAGAAATGGGGTATAGAGCGTATGTCTCTGGAAGATCTGAAGTCGCAGGTCTATTTGCAAGCTCATCTGCATGTTCATTTTCGGCAATCCCTACGTGTCGTCTGACCCATTTAATACACAGATGAGATTTCTAATTATATTGCCACCTCATTTCTACTTTTCTGAAATATTCTGCTTTACAAACTTTACTCCCTCTATAAATTTCAAAGAAATTCTATTTCACATTCCAAGAATCCCACGCTACTCTGCCATACCTAATCTGGCAACTTTGGGTAGCGACCTTATTACTTTGGGTAACCGACCAAACTACTATGAATTTGCCTAAAAAACATAAGTCGTTAATTATTATCGTACTTAATGTCATCTTACCCCCAGCCACACTGTACTCATAATCTATTGCCAAACCTACAAGCCCTTAAAATTCAACACAACTTCACAAAATATTTATATTTAACTATATTATAAGTTCTAATTTATGCAATGTATCCATAATTTTATCAACGTAGCCATAGGCATACACACCCACACAGAGACGCACATTTAGTTGTTCTAAAATTTCCTTTCTTTCCTCTCCTACTTTTTTTCTTTTGTTTATAATCATGAGTTTCTTACTTCATCTAGATACTATAAGGTAGCTAAGTAATGGAAAAAGTAAATAATAGCTGATGTTGGACGCTTACCTCATATATTTACTTTATTTTATAAATTGGGCGCTTGGATTTCATCAGTTTAAATGTATTATAATCACATCACAGTAATTTTATCCTACGGATAGAATGTCGATGCTGTAGTGCTAGTTGTGCTAATATCCTGTATTAGATGGCATTATTTCTTTTACTTCAGTTGCATCTTTAAAATATCACTAGAGCATCCTGTACGAAGATAAAATAAAAATTGCTTTCTTTACCATTTATGATCGGTGTAGGAGGTATTATATTCCACTGTAAGAATCTCTATCAATATTTTACTAAAATTGCACCTTTATATGCTCCTTAAACAAGAGCTGGTTCACTCATATTCGTCTGTCTATATATCTGTGAATACCGTAATTCTAAAACAAGAGTCTCGAGCGAGTAGCTGTCTGGTTTCAAAAACATATCACCAAATAATCAAAAATAAGTTTGAATTTAACCACTCCCACCAGAGTGAAATGGTCTTGCATCCTGAACAAACCCTATCGCAGGTGGGCACATAGAAACAATACTCAGCTTATACATAGCCTAGTACCCAGCTTATACCAGCCTCGATCGCTTAGTCGGTCGGCATCTTTAGAGCTAGCGGCAAAATAAAAAACAAAATAAAAAAGTTACCGATACGGACGAGAGATCCATCTACCTTTCGGTGAGTTCAAACTCTAAAATAATTGTCAAGTTCTGCTTCCAGCTTTGGTTTCGGATACCTTCAGAAAGTATTGGAATAAGAAGGGCTCTAAATAATAATCTGAGCAGAAAACTGTTGTTCCTCCTAAAGTTATACATTTTGTGGTAAGGGGAGAGGATTTTCTCAAGAAAATGAATATTTAAAAACTCTACCAGGAATTAAAACGTCAACCTAAAGAATATATATCTCTCTATTTTTGAAGGGAAAAACAGAAAGTTAGGTTGTTCTAGGACTAGAATCAATAGAGTGAAAATAGAACACATAATGTTACGTTCTTGCTTTGTTTCGTGTGGAAACAAAGTTAAACATATTCCATTAGGTACAAGGAAAACCATTAAAATGACAAATGATCAATGTTTTGCTAAACAAATTAAACAGTTTTTTTCTCTGAGAAACAGGTAATTTTCCTTGAACTCGAACCATTAAAACATTATAATCTTAACTCATAGGGTAGGAAATTATATATATTTACCCAGAAAAAAATTGTATTTAAAGATGATTATTCTCTTAGGTCTAAAATAGTTATAGAGCACAAAATATTTGATCAAGAACAATTATTCTAATTGTCTTGGATGATCATCACCATCGTCAAAGTTTAAAAAAGAATTCAATACTTCCTGAAGTATATTAATAAAATTGTTTGAACAGACATGACACTAAAATTGTATAAAATAATTGTAATAACGCTGTCTTGGGGTTACAAGATACGGATAGTGGAATACGACAAATTAAAAGAAAGCAGCTGGAAGTTTATAACTTACTTGATCAAAGGTTAGGAAAATAATAATAAACAACTAAAAATAACAAGCATAACAAACGTAAATGGCAAGAACACATATTACGACTGCAATCAATTAGAATATCTTAGCGTTTGTACCCATAAAAACCAAGAGGAAGGACAAAACCAGTAAGTGCAAAGAAATATAAAATAGAATCAAAACAGTCCTAAACCAAATAGTTGACTATAATGATCATGATTATGATCAACAACTATACTATACACTCTGATGATACCTGTATAACAAATTTTGACGCTCAATATAATTATAGCAACGTTTCGGAAAGAGAATACGAGAAATTTGGACTGAAGTGTCTGTAACCGTGCAATAGTTATGCCATCAGGAACAGTAATATAGTGTCACCCTGGCGGTAGATTCGCGAAGCCGATGAAAAATGATGGCCGATCGTTACCGGAAGTGACAGACAGTTGAGAGTAGTTGTTGGAAAAATAAACAGTTTTGAGGTTAGCTAGCAAATTGTGATGTGACGAGTGTATTTCGAGGAGAATAAAGTGCAGTTTTTGTATTTGAAGCCTCGACTTTTGATTTTCACGAACACACAAAGTCACAATGGTGTCAGGAAGCGGGATAACAACATCACCGAACATTATGGCCATGGAATCGGCATTGGAAATGCTTTTGCAGAAGATGAACGAATTAACAGCGAAGTCGGAAGCGGCAAATAACAACTTGGCCGCGAAGATGAACGAGTTAACAACCAAAAATGAAGCGGCAAATAACAACCTGGCCGCAGAGTTGAAAGAAATAAAGACCGAATTGACCACAGAAATGAAGGCAGCGAACGACAGTCTGGCCACGGAAATGAAGGAGGCGAACGAGGTCCTCGCCGCCAAATTTGAGGAACAGTTGGCCGGCGTGACGGATGACGTGACGGAGCTGGGCAAGCGGATGGCCAAGTGGACGAGCGCGTCGAGGACCTGGCGAACCGCTTCAATGACCTAGAGGAAAAGGCCGACAATAACGCCAAGTCCCTGAACGCCATGGTTGAAGACGTCGAAGACCTCGCGAACCGCGTAAACAACCTGGAGGGAAAGGCCGACAGCAGCGTCAAGTCCCTGAACGCCATGGTGGAGGACGTCGTCCGCAGGAGACTGAAGGATTTGAAGGCTGACGCACCGGGGCGCGACACAACATCGGCGCGCGTCAAACCTCCGAAATATGACGGCGCGTCAACATTCGAGGTCTTCCGCCGCCAGTTCGACACAGTGGCCAAGCACAACAGATGGTCACCGGAGGAGGAGGTCACACAGTTAATAGCCAGCCTCCAGGGACGGGCCGCGGAAGTCCTAAACGCGGTGCAGACGACGGCGGCGCCCAAGGACATCTGGGAGGCCCTGGAGAATCGTTTCGGGAACCACCGCTTAGCCGCAGCGTACCGCAGCCAACTAAAGGCAAGGTCACAGCAGCCGGGGGAGACGCTGCAGGAGTTAGCCATAGCGATTGAGCAGCTAGCTAGCAAGGCCTTGGTTGACCTGCCACTGGAGTTCGTATCCCGGGAAGCCGCCTACAACTTTGTCCACGGGGTACGGGAACGGAGATTCGTCAGCACCTAATGCTCGGTGATTATAAAACCATCCACGAGGCGCTGACAGCGGCATTAATGATGCAGGCGGCCAAGGTAGCATCTATCCCGACGTCGAGAACGAGGAGTGTCCGCTACGCCGGAGACAGAAGACCAGCTGTGGGACGCCGGCGAACACCTAGTGGCCTGTGTTGGGGGTGTGGACAGCCCGGACACCTGCGGAGAGAATGCCCACACCAGGAAGAGCAGCCGGAAAACGAGTAAGGCCCGTCGTGGAGAGGGACACGTCGGCGCCATTACCACCATCCCCTCGAGTGACAATCCGCGCCGTCAGCCGGCAGATGGATGACAACCTCATCGCGGACGGCTGGGTAAGAGGAAAGCCGTGCCGCGTGCTGGTGGACACCGGGGCGGCCGTGACCATCATCAGACCTGACGTGGCGAATGGTTTGCCGACGAGGAAACCGAGCCGACCATACCAGCTAGTGACGGCATCGGGCGACACCATGCCTGTGCAGAAGGAGGCCCTGCTGGAGCTGAACTTGGGACGGAGTGCCGTGTGTCTGTGGGTGTTCGTCTCGAAGGTGGCTGAGGAGGTGATTCTGGGACTGGATGCCCTCAGGAGCCACGAGGCGACGGTCGACGTCGGCAGGAAGGTCCTGAGGCTCAACGGAGAAGAGGTTATACTCCGTCAACCAGAAGAGCGCCTTGGAATTTGCAGGGTCATCTTGAACGAAGACGTGGTTGTCCCCGCGAGGAGCGAGGTGATGGTGACGGCGCGACCGGAAGGTCAGACAGCACGTTGGGTCCAGAGGCAGCAGGAGTACGACTTCACCTCGGAACATCGCAGAGGGAAGGGTCACGGTAACGCGGACGCTATGTACCGAAGACCCTGTCGAGAAGAGTGTGTCCAATGCACAAGAGTGGAGGGGAAGGAGCGTGCCGCAGCAGTTCGAGTAGTCACGGCTGTGCCTGCGGATGGCTTGGATAGCGCAGGCCTGAGAAGGGAGCAGCTGGCGGACGCAGACTTGGGGCCACTCTTGAGGGTTGTGGAGAACCCGGTGGACCACCTCCACGACATGCACGATATGGCTCGCCAGAACATCCAGAAGGCGAGCGACCGCATTAAAACCCGATACGACAGGCAAGCCAACAGCCAAGGGTTCCAGCAAGGTAACCTGGTCTGGTTGTACCGCCCGACCAAGGGACGCTGCCCGAAGCTTCAGCAGTCATGGCAAGGACCGTACCGTGTGGTGAAGAGGATTAACGACGTGGTCTACCGCATCCAGAAGGTGCCCCGAGGAAAGATGTTGGTGGTACACCTGGATCGCCTGGCCCACTACGAAGGCGCTGTTCGGGACGACCAGCCTTGAGGAGGGAGCAGTGTCACCCTGGCGGTAGATTCGCGAAGCCGATGAAAAATGATGGCCGATCGTTACCGGAAGTGACAGACAGTTGAGAGTAGTTGTTGGAAAAATAAACAGTTTTGAGGTTAGCTAGCAAATTGTGATGTGACGAGTGTATTTCGAGGAGAATAAAGTGCAGTTTTTGTATTTCAAGCCTCGACTTTTGATTTTCACGAACCCACAAAGTCACAATAACCTGTGACTGAAAATAAATAATGATTATCCACGTATTATATACCTTTAATAAAACAATAAAACTTTAGGTAAGAAAATGGAAACTGTCGTAATTTAGCAGAGTTTGACGAAATTTAAAATGTTACATCAGATTTCTCATACGCAACTTATAGAGAAGAAAAGAAAGGAAGCAGGTTTATTACATTCAACCCCTTATTATATCTTTGTTTCTTGTGTTTATTCGATTGATCCTATGTTTTGGGCAAATACATAGTCACTGGCGGAAAATATGGTTGGCTAGCTACAGCAAGTGCAAAACTTAAAGGCATATTAAGGTAGGCCATACAAAAGACCCAGAGAATCATATTTGTCTCTTCTATCAGGGCTGCCAAGTATGGGTACAAGCAAATTGGGTGCCTGAACTGTAGACAATATCTTCATTAATTATCCTCGGATAAATAGTTGAAAATAACATGTCAATCTTATAACTAGACAGAAATTTATTTTCTGGTCATTGCTATATGAAAATCCTCTCTTTTTACTATAGTTAGAATGCAAGCTACACGTATTTTCATTTCACATCTTTCTCCTCAAGCAACATTCATTCAATACAGATAAGTCTGAAAAATACATCATTGCTTGCACACAATAATTTTCTGTAATGTAAACATGATAAACCACGCAGTTTGGAAAGGAATGAATTACTTCTTAGTTCGTTTTCCGAGTAGTGTTGTGTCAGTTAAGCCTTGATTGGCCTGTAAACACGTACTCTTATGTAGAAAGTTATCACAAGTGTGTTAGGTTTGGCAAGAGCGCTCTGCCATTAGTCGGCGTTCATATATCATTAAGTTTTGCACTTCCTGTAGTTTTCGACCCGCATGGCAGGAATGCACTGCTATGCGAGATTTTTCAGGTTTCAGACTTGTAGGATGAATAAATGTACCTTCTTTTGAGCAGAAATGGGATGGAGAATGTCATTATATTAAAGCAGATCATCAAATTGTTTACGTACTGAAAAACTATTAGGAGCTTATGGACCATGCCATTTATAGCACATACTCCTTTGCATGCCACTTTGAATTTCATTTGAAGTTTCATATGACAGAGAAAGTATATAGTAAGGAAAGTCTGTCATATATACAAGCAAACTGACATTTTTTCTTTACAATAACCGATTCACTTTTCAAATACAGTGCAGCAGCACATTAATTGAAACAATAGCCATGGCTATGCTAACAAGCCGAGAGCGTACTCTGAAAAAGTGAGAATCGGAGTAACTAGTGAGTAGCAAAGAGTTAAGCATTTCGCTGCCAGTGTTGCATGATATTGTTTCCACGTAGAAAAGCAAATAAATGGTACTGCTGCATAAATATTGACATGTCCCAGCGTTGTTGCCACTATACCGTAGTATCCTCTCAATGTTGACTGCACCACAGTTACACAACTAGCAGCTATCGAAACGTAACTCTCTAGCTTTTATGATAAATTGTGTAGCAATGGGTGACAGGGAAAGTAGCTTATTTTAGTTGTACAGAATTTTGAATCACAATGTCCGTCTATATCTATGGCTATAGTTATACGACATTTAAAAGGATAGACATATTATTAAGAAAGTAAAAAGTGAACGCACCAAAGGAGGCTACAGACAGATATGTGGTAGGTAGATATGCGAGGAAATATCAAAAAGATCCAGGAACGAAAACCAGTTCATTGCTGAAGCTCTCCCGAGATTGCAATGAACGACCTGCCGATCAAGCAGCCCTATAGTATCCAGGAGAAGTTCTGTTTCCTTTATGCAAGCATCCGTACCATCTGTCCAGCGCTGCTTACGTCACGAAATATGCAAAGATATGAGAAAGAGTTGGAAAGTATAGAAATGAAATCGTAATAACTGTGAAATCACTGTATCGACCATGTAAAACCACAAAATTCCCAGGATCGGAGTTGCTAGTCGACGTAATCAAACCCGAACCTCCAGAATATGCATGAGGTAGCTGCTGAGACTTCAAGATAGTTTTGTTTCGTAGCTTTTGCATTGTACATACCTGGTTCTTCGATAGAATAAAGGAACTCTTGCCGACGAATAGTGATACTAGCGGAAGAGTTCCTCTCTCTCCTACACGATGATGGCTGTGCCGTTCAAATTTCTGTGGACGTACTTCTACATCCCGTTCTCATAAAAGTTGTTTGGACATTTCGGCTTACATTAAATTCTCGAGCTTTCTTACAATTCTGTTTGAGGCCTGCGCCAGTTGCTTTGTTTTTGTTTCTGTTTTCTTATTAAAACAAAAACAAGCCGAAGGAATTTAAGGAGCATGTCTTCGCTTTCTAAGAGGAAGCGGGGTTAGGTGAAGGATATTGGAGAAGGTTTTGGCAGATCCCGCAAAAAGCACTCTGGTTATTCTCGTTTATTTATTAAGGAGCATGTATCGTACTGTATTGCGTTCGTATAAGATCAGGATGGCAGGCATGGCTTGCGACCTGGAAGCCAAACTAGGAATTCATGTGTTATCTTCGTTACTGGTTGAGTCTTGGTAACTCGGTAAAGGTTCCATTGAAGAATTACTAAGCGCTTGATATTTCTGACTATGTATGCAATGGTGTATGAATCGTTGAAGTAGTTAAGTTGAGCAGAGATTTGAGGGAAGAGGTTGTTTGCAGTGGAGAGATCAGATGGTCGAACTATGTTCTCAAGTGAAGCAGGTATGTCTCCCGTCGCTGATTTATGTATCTGGTTGATGAGTGCCTCGCGGTTCTTGTAGTTCTCTTCCAATCGAGAAAGTTTGCTTGTGAGGTTCTTGATGTGTTCGTCCAGTAGAGGTCCGATGATCAGACCCTCCATGCGGTTCAGGCAAGCTAGGAATTTTGTGTTTTCTGTCTTGAGGTAGTTCTGTACAGTATTGAGGTTTTCAGCTGCAGAGTTGGTGATGGTCTCCTCAAGCTTGGTGAGGGCCTCAGAAATGACGTCAGGAGTGTCTTTGGAAGTTGGCAGGTTGGATGTGACAGCGGAGGTGGCGAGCTGCGTTTCCAGTGCGACGAGACGGGCATTGGTGTCGTGTAACTCAAGCTGGAACTTCTACAAAGCTATCATGAGATTCTGGCTTAGTGCCTGCGTTGTTGCAGCTGCCGGTGGTGACGCCAATTGGCGTGAGGCTGGTGTTATTGGCGCGGCGGTTTGACGTCTGCTGGTCGAGTAGAATGGGCACTGTGCCTTACCTGTAAAATGGCCGGCCATCGCAGGTGGCACAGTACCGGCGGCGATGGCGTAGGTCGTAATGTGTACATTCCGATGTAACAGAAGAGACGCCACAGTTGTGGTACCAAGGTGGTGCGTCGCAGGTGGCGGCGCCATGTCCATAGCCACAGCATCGGCGACAGGATGTGTGCCGTAACGCTTTGCTGGCCTCGATTCCGTGGCAACGCCCTAACAAGGGTAGAACTGTCCTCAAGGCTGCCTCGTGCTCGGCGGCGTCGGCGAGCTGTAGACGGACAAGATTATATGGTCCGTGTTGTGCGTAGATTCTGGAGGCTCTCAAGGTAGAGGGCCACCGTTATTGTGCTGCGGCGATAATGAAGCGGGTAGGCAAATCCCAGGGTGCCCCAAGGATAACTGCAGTGTGTGCGTGTGTCTGGTTGGCCCTGCGGTGTTGCAGCGGTGGGCTCCCTCATTGGGAGTCGCGTTGGCCCGGCGACAGGAGTTGTAGGTCGGCGGTGTGTTGCAGCGACGACGGCTTTGGCCTAGATAACTTGGAGAGGAGTGCGATTCTCGGAGCATGTTGAGGTTCCTGTTCGTGTAGAGGATGGAGAATGAGGCGCCTGTACACTATTAATGCACGCGGCAGATGTGGTCGGTGTGGCTGGTAGAGTTTCGTCGAAGAATGTCCAGAATTTTTCTAGCAGAATAGTAGACCACTTAGAAGGCTCGTGCACTCTGGGCGCTTGCCGGAGGCCGAGTTGGTGATCAAGAAGGCGAGGAGGCCCGGACTCTTGACAGTGGAAGAGCTGGTGGCTGCGGCTGCAGCTCCAAGGAGGCCCGAGAGCTGCCAGCTGAGTCCGATTGCGTCCGCACAATGGGCGGCTCAGCAGCCACCGGACAGCTGGCGAGTGTAGTCTGCGGCGGCTGTACTTTCTGGCTGCGAGTGGGCACACGGTGACCGGTGGTAGGGGTTTTCAGCTTCTTCTTCGGCATCTGCGGAGCGGCGACGGTGCTCCATATGCGGCGACCTCCTCCATTTCCCAGTGAGTCCAAAAATGGGTTGCTTTGCTGTTGGTTTGCAATTTTAATAGTACAGCACGTTTTAATTAGGAATTTCCTTTTACTTAGGGGAACATGTGCTTTAATACTTATTGTGTAATTTTTGTATATTGCCATGGATAGCGGGCTGTGATTTCGACAGCTGACTCACATGATTTTGAAACAGCGTTAAATTGCTTATTATTACTAAGAGGCCTTGTTCGCCTCGTCGCACTGCTATTCAATGAATTACCTCCCTTGCGCTTAGCCTGATGCATATGAAGCTAACTGCCTTCTGTTGCATACCTGACGTCATGGTAGAGTGGATACAAGTTGTAATTACAATGGAGATAGTTTTCACTGACTTATATACATGTAACTCTTTCCCAAAGTAACATTTGATAAAAGTGAATTTAACGTGCGTTTACCTTTCGATGGCATATCCAATGTATCTATTACCAGCTGCTCCGTTGACAGTGACCATCTATCTCCGGGATAGGTAGGCGGGTTTGAATAGGTAAGGTATCCCCCTCCGTTTCTTATATCACATCACATCACTGTAGTTTTAAAAACATCACTACCCATATATTCAACCCTTGTGTACGTATCTATAAATAAATGCTATTTTGTGTATCTAGGAAAAACTTGTTACAATTGCACTATTTGGTCCAAACAGAAAATGAAAAGTATGTCACAACTTCCAAAAACTGCCTCTACTCTACGTCGAGCATCAAGCGGACGAGCGTGGTCGTCCCTTTGTTTCTAATAATCCGGTGGCCTTCATTGCTGACCCACACTTTTATTGTGCTGCGCTAAGAGTGCACTTGGACGAAATATCACATGGTACTCCGAAGCTGACGCAGCTTATCCCCCAATTTGTACAGCAGGCGATGGCGACGGCGATTGAGGATCTACTGTCTGCTTTGGTGGATGACTCCGCCAATAGCAGTTTTACTGTGGCTGTGGGTTCGTTTGAACTACGGTGTTGTGATATGGGTGTCGAGATTTTAGAAGCTGGTGGCTGACATCAGACTTACCGCAGATGACGGGTGGCCAGCGGTGGATGCGGTGTCCGGAATTGAGAGGAATGTTGAGACTCTATAGGCTGGCATTCGGTCGGTCGGGCAAGTGCCGGATGGCTGGCGGTAGATGAACTTGTGTTGGCTGTCTTCCCTTCTTTCCCCATTATAGACGCTGCGGTGCAGTATAAGCTGCCACTGCGGTGATGTCTTCCTTCGGCGTCCGGTGCACGAAAGTAAGTGGAGTCGAGAAGTGTAAACTTCAGTGCTGCTAGATCTATAGCGAGAGCGCACTGCACTGTGATTTCAACCGCGCCACTGAAGATGTACAACGTAGTTGTGGACGAAACGTCTGATTCTATCTCCAGTAAACCAGGTCGTAACAACCCTAAATAACTTCCAGTTATATCGACTCCGGTTGTGAAAGTCTGTTTTCTCATAACTATAAATGTCTTTGTAAGCTCTTTCGTGTGCACTTTATTTGGAAATTAAGGATTTCAAATTATACCATTGCTTAGGATGACACATTCTCTCACATTGACTCCAATTATTAAACAGTGAAACATAGAACTGAGGCCATATGCACTTTTTGTATATATAAATGAGTTTCTGGTCACTAGGGAAAACACCTTTCTGAATAGTAGGATGTACACATAGACGCATTCTGTCCCAGCTTTCTAAAGTCGAAAACTACGAGAGAAATTTCCAACCATAATGGAGAAGAGCGCTTAAATACAGGCTAGAGTCTGAATACGCAATTTAAACTTGGTAGGCATAAGCTCAATGAAATTAAATTCTGCGAGTGACTTACAATTGTAGCTAAAGACGAAAGTTCGTAGTTTCATTTGGTCAAAAAAGGATACAAGTTATTCCGAAACTCTACCACATTATATTTTGCTTGGACAAATAAACCTTCGTAATTTTTTCCAGGCTTGTTTATTTGACATAATGGACATTGAAGAGAATCTTCCTCTAGTTCTTCCTCAATGGATTACTCTCAGTTTTGGACTTATACCCAGTGTTGGCAAGGCGTTGAAAAACAGGAGGGAAATGAAATGTAATGATGTCAAGAGACAACAGGAAAATTCACGGATCAAATTACCCAACCCAGCGGTCGAAGGATACCGTGAAGTACGTCAGATTAGTTGGCTCTTGACTTTCTAAGCCAGGACCTCCTGAATACGAGTCGCAAATGTTAGCGCAGGGCTACCTTTCTCGGTGGATAGAGCTTTCTCTTTATAAATGGAGAAAAACCTTCAGTACAGTATAGTCATCCCTAAAAGGATCAAAACTCAAAATCCTCATATTCATATCTAAGCATAATAAAGTTGGATCGAACAAAACCCCGACCTCTTTTCTGTTTCGGCACAAGGTCATTGCTAGCTCCACGCACATGCGAATGAATTATTAAGAAACAATCCCTCAGCTATGGCTGGAAATAAAATGGTAGTCTATAATTGAACTTTTCTGTTGCACATGTTGCTTTAAAATCATCGCCGTTTCATGCTGCAATTCTGCAGCTTTCCCTTAACTCCCATAGGTGTGGACAAACGCACATTCTTTTGTTAGACACACTCATTCCTACATCTGTCTCGCTTGCTGCTATTCCTCCGCCTTCCCAGCCGTTTCCTGTGATACGGTGCGTTGCTGCCCCCAGTACTTTATTTTCCACTTGCCCAACATATCTGCGGAACACTCCCCTCGCTGACATTGCTACATGCTTCCCTCAAGAGTTAACATAACACTACCGCCCTCATCTCTGCCACACACTGGTGACGATAGTTAACACCATCACCACCCAAAACGTAATTCACTTCTCACTGTTTCTTCCATGCCCAAATTAATTTCTTGGATAAGATTAAAGAACAGTATTTAATTCATGTAATGGTCTGTTACAAATTCAGGGGTAGCAAACACGTTTAATAAGTTGACCCAAATGGAACAGATATCTGCACTATTTTATTAGAAACTCATACTGGAAACGATGGATACAAGGTTTAAAATTCATATTTATTATAAAGAACTCATTGTTTGAAATTTACTAAAAAGCTTCAAAATATTTAAAAACATATTTACATGTCCAAAATTTGGCGTCGACGAAATACTAAACTTTCGCTACTAAGCTCCTTTAAGGTTTCAACGCTGATTACATAAATACCCAGCAACACACGATCTAATAGACTGTATTTACTTCCAATGCCTTTTATTCATTTTTATTTTTCCCTAAATGTTTGTATCATTACTAACGTTGCACACAATGTAGTTTGTAAAAAAAAATCTTGCTCAATTCTCTCGCAGAGAATAAAGTTAAACTTGTACTTTTAATAATTATCCTTTGGCTTAATTTATTTTAATTTATATTCCCACTAAATAAACAACATCCTCTTATATAGTGGAATAAAATGTTTGGTATTTTCTCAATCCCTACACTGTTTAAGGTACCAGAGGATTAATTTAACCACAGATAAATTGTTATAAAACATACATTTTAAAGTTTAAATGTTTTCTTAAACAACCAGAAAAATAACAATTTTTCTGCAAGACAGTTTTGCATACTAGTATTTAATTATAATTTCTGCATTATCTGCAACAACTGGTTAGTAATTATGTAGTAAAATTAAATAAAAATGAACGTTTTTCTAAAAACTAGTAAGTCCATTTGATAAATTAAAAATAGATAATTAAAGTAGGTTATTATATGAAAAAAAATATGAACACATTTCTGCAAGATGTAGAATTTTGCCCTCTGTTTATCGTTAACGCCGGTGCTTGCCCCAACAACTAACCTTTAAATGTGAATATATATAATTGGGTGGCAGTCTTACTCCGCTTTTTGTTTGACTACTTTAATGGGCTCGCTTTGTTTCTGTCAATAAGGATATTTTTTAAGTATTAATCTTCTTACAAACTTTCCATTCGGTTGAAGGCTGAAGTTAATTACTTTAAGCGGCTCTTTTGGTTACTGTAATTATTCAATTAGTGATCTCTTAGCTTAATCACAGCATTACTTTATATGCTCGAGGTATATTATTTTATACTATATTCATCACCTCTCCCTTAACCACAAAGAGATATTTCCACACAGAAATGTTTCTCTCTTTCCCTTTCTAATTTATTTAAAATATGTTTCTCGACATATCCTTAATCACTGTCTACCATCAAGCAGATGGCTCCACGGTAAAGTGGGAAGTCCGGATTCAAATCCCTCCAGGACCTACCTCCGTGATACAGATTTCATCCAGCTATTCATGACTTCTAACTAAATAATTCCGAGAAGATACTCTAAACTTAGGCTTGGAAGATTTCCTTTCCAAATTTACTTTACCACTTATCATTCCATTTCGCGTACCTATCATTAGCGTTCACACCCTGTGGTGTTTAATATAGTAAGAACAGGGTTAAATATTGCTGCTAATCACAATCTATGGAATTGTATCTACAAGACTCTGAATCTGCTTTGTGTTACCCTTATCGTGGTCCTGAAAGTAATTATCTGAAACGTTTTCCGTTATGTGAAATGTCAGAAATGGAAAGAATGTTGTAATGCAATTTGTTTGCTTCGCATCATCTGTGCAATTGCACAGCATTTTCTCGTAGCTAACGATATACGACAGTTCATCAGAAAAAGTATGTAGAAAAAAAAAGTGCATTTTATCTCATACAATAAATACAACCAACTGATAGTACGTACACTAGACTACTTTTCAACATTGTTTCCATATCAGTTTGGCACTTATCTTTTCGTGTCGATGATGTGTGGGCAAAACTGCCTCAGCAGCGTGGTGGTCTTTTGGGTCATATGAGGTTGCGCGTTGTCGTGAAAGAAGTTGATATATTCGGTGAGCAAGCCTGACCGATTCCTCTAGATTGCTTGGCACAATTGTGTCTTTTCAAAAACTCCCGAGTATGACACCTGCTTTGTATGGAGGCCACGCCGTGGCTCAGTGGTTAGACCGCTTGGCTCTCACCAAGGCGGCCCGGGTTCGATCCCAGGCGACCGCAAAGTGAGATTTGTGGTGGACAACACGGCGTTGGGGCGGGTTTTCTCCGGGATCTCCGGTTTCCCCCGCCATCTCATTCCACCGGTTCTCCATCTTCATCCCATGTATCATCAGTGTCACCGCCTGCGGTGCCGTATGTAGTAAAAGCGGGCGTTAAACACTACACATTTCATTTTGCTTTGTATGGGACACGACAAAGCAGAGGGCAGGATCCCTGCATTTCACTTAGATGGAAACTTCCCTCGGCAGGCCAGAACAACGGACATCCCGCCCTACTGTGTTTCGGAAACTGTCCCACCACGAGACTTGGGTTCGAAGACCGGCAACCGCCCTACTGGAGGAGGAATTGGTTCACGCAAAGCATATAATCCTGCTATGCACTGCCGAGAAACGCGCCGACACCTTGAGCTTGAAAGAGACCACCAGATGAAAGATGATATGCAATTTTAATGGAGATAACATGGAGGGGAAGGAAATTCGGAGGATTGAATTAACCTACCCAACATTTGCCTAGCGACCCGGGAAAATAATCGGGAAAAATCCACGGGTCAAGTAGGTCGGCTATCGAACCGGGTCTCCCGATGTGGACCACAGATGAAACCAACTGAGACATTGCGCTCAGCTCACACCTGCCTTGTTTTAGGCGTGAGGTCATCAGCTGCGTTCGTGGGCCAAGATTAGACTTTAACTGTGCTTAATAGATTTTAAACTACAGCTACGAAGTAATTTAAAGGCTCGAACAGGAAGAGTTACTCCTTACCTACTGTGAAACTCAATTGCATTTATTTCCCAGTGAGTCTATATTTTGCGAGCCATAGATATTTTAAAATCGGTGATCTGCGATTTTAAGACCTCGAAAATCACCAAGCACGTAAATGTAAGCGTGACGAATTTATAACAAGCGATGTCACTCATATCCACTGAGAGAGAGAAGGCCCGTAGCTGTATTTCATCGATAAAGCCACCAAAGCTAAGTATTCATCATCAGATTTCAAAGAAGTGCTGACGATAATAAAAGACTGCCGGTAAAAATATATCGACTCAAATTTGTAGGAAAAAAAACCCACCAAAATCAACAGTGCAGCAGATGCGGAGCTGTAAGAGCCAAAAGCCTATCCGATCCGGTAATGTTGCCATGCCAAAGTGAAGTGGGAAATGGGACTTTTTCATCGGAAATGTGGTCCTATCGGTTTCCGATATTTCTTAACTCGTTAGAAGATAAGAACTGGAGGGAAGCAGCATGCTACGCTACAGAAAAAAGGAAAGAAAAATTATCGCCGCCTATCCATCTTGTTTCTCTTCCTATTAGACACGGCCCATGGGCAGGAGATTGGGCAGATGGGGAGAAAACCTTTTGAAAGCTATTCGTTTCAGTAAGGGTGATATACTTAGTGGATGCACACGGTTGGCAATAAATGAAACCACAAAGCACCTTAGTGTTGTTCGAATCTGTGGCTGATTTTGTCCAACCGCAACCAGATAACTGGCATAAGCAGGTTGTCTAATTCGTTCCTTATTCAAAATTATAAACAGATATTTATCTTTTCGGTGGACGGAAACACGAAAACGGCCAGTTCTGCATTTCTAATTGCATAAGTTTGACTAGTGGATACTCGTAGGTGGTTTTAAAGGATATTTCGGATGTAGCATTTCCCTCCTGGCTGTGAGGAGGTTACTATGAAATTCGGGGTTCACATGTAGGAAAAGTTCACAGTGCAATGGCGCGATTCGAGAAGTTGAATGCCAGCGAAACACAATGGATGAACAAAGACCTTTGCACTAAGACAGCCACATAGACATTTATGGGTACACTTACATATATCACGAGCAAGGAGCAGCCCCTTTTTATAACTAGACTGACATCGCAATTAAAGGTTCAAAGTAGTAAAGCGTCACTAGCTCCTATCACGTGATGTACTCCATGGGGCAAGATATTGTGATATCTCTGATTGGTTTAAGTTAAATAGGAATCGATTCCTACTGGATGAAAAAAACAGGATATCAAAGCATTCACATCCTACAAAGTTGGAGTAGATCCACTAGAAATCGATTTATGTCGAACTTCAGCCAAACAGAGACATCACAATATCTTTCCCGCCTAAATACCCAAATTTGATAAAGAAATTAATTATAGATCAGTTAGAAAAATCAATGATTATAATGAAATTAAATATGAATATATATTTTTTTTACATTTGTTAAATGTTAATGGTTTTAAGTTTGTCAGTTAGTTATGAGTACTATTTGGCTCGGCGTAAGATGTCATTAAACTAAGGCCATTAGCGAGGGCTAGTTTCTAGCTAGTTCGGAGAAGTTAGGTAGGATAGGCGACGAGAGGGCAAAGTTACTATCCAACGTTTCCAGACTAGGTATGGCAGGCTAGCTTGGAATTCGTGGCGCATATCCTAAGTTAGGTGCATATACAAAATCTCTACAAGATATGTTGCTTCAGTGGACCATGGGACTACTGCATCAGCCACAAAGGATTTAGGACATTCTTTAATTTTCGTCTATAAGAAGTCAAGAGGCACTAATTTCTCCATAGCAACACATATAGGCGATACAAAGAGCACTTTTGAAATATGAATGTAATATTACAACTTGCATAATTATAGAAATACACATAGTGCAAAAAATAGTATGCAATACACATGTAGTAAGCACACTCGGCACAAGCGCTTCGTTTTTTCAAACCTTTCCTCGTTCCGTATAAAATGCTTACCATATTAGTATCGCAATATACCCTTACCATAAGCTTTTGATAGATAAAAGAAGAGAGTACAGCCTACTCACATATATGGCTTTTATCGATTTGGAGAAAATGGTTGATAAAAGTGCCAAGCAAAAGTTTTGGGCAATAATATATTGGTATGGATATATTCCTATTTAATGAACTGTATAAAAAATGTGTATGTCACTTGTTTTAAACTCAACTTTCCCAATTTTTCGGATAGAAGTATAATAATAAATCAGCGTCGCCTCGCGTATTTTGTTATCTGGAAGTATTAAACAGGTGACATTTTAATCTATAACTTTAAAGCTTTCTTGATAAAACGTTTACAGAAATTGGGTTTTTTTCTTGTAAAGTGTGATTTGAAGCTCGAGATTTTCTCGAAGATCTTTTGTCATTTGGTCACATCCTTAGAAGTGAGCTTAAACTACTACTTTTGGTGAGTGTTTTTGTTATTGTTCTTGAGATATGCTATTCACAGAGAGGCAGCCACAAGCAGCGACGTATTTAAGGGGGTGTCCAGGGAGTCCGGACCCCCCCCCCCAAATAAATTATCATTTCAAACTTTTAATAAATAGTTGCAATAAAACTTTGTTTAAAATAAATCGAAAAGGTTTATTCGAGCTTCCCTGTCAGGTAGACATGCAGCTATTTAAGAGATAAACGAAAAGCTACTGCACAGCAGCTGTAGAACTCGTTAAAATACACAAATAATGTCAAATAATATACTGTGAAGTTAACCAATTCCGATATATTATAATTTGTTGATTAGAGTTCCCAGATACTTACTTAAAGGTAAGTAATTTTTAACTTCTAAGTTCCTATTCCCCTTTTTCATTCAAGGAGAGCTAATACTTCAAACGCATTAGTGGTTCGCTTTTCAAATATCTGATTACTGCTTATATCACTTTATCCTCGGTAGGTATAAGAACAAAAAATGTACAATGTGGAAGGCCTTTCTGCAGACTTTATCTAAAGAAACAAGACAAAAACAAACTTTTCTAAGAACAATTTGTGGAAGCTGGGTGGAGAAAGTGATATGAATATATTACGTGTTTTTATTTTTTTACAAACATGATAAAAGCACATCCCTGATTATTTATTAAAAGCAAATAATTCAACATAGATTTTTGGACCCTCCCCCCAGAAATTGACTTCTAAATACGTGTCTGTTCAACATAAACCTTTTGGACCCCTCCTCCCCCCGGAAACAGACTTCTAAAACGTGCCTGGCCACAAGCAAACCGGGATTTTTTCGCAGTGAAACTTTGACATGAGTTTTTGGATAGAAAGCAATATCTTCTGCCAATAATATGTATGTAGTAGAATATATTGCTTGTGAAGGATAACATTTTGGGAAAAAATGCAAAGCCTGCTTAATAATTCTGAACAAAAAGAACAGTCCTGAAATTGTTTAATCCTCCTTCAAATAATAGGCTAAGACACCGTACAGCATTGTAACTGGTGTTAGCCTACGACAGCAAGAGGTGATCTAGCAATTAGTAGGGTTGCCCGGTTTGGAATGAATTCTCAAGGTATGTGGGCGAATGACTTTATTCGACTGTTAATTTCTTATTGTAACAAAACGCTGCGTTTCTATTCTTATTCGACAAATTTTCATTGTTGCGTGCGTGTGTAATATTCAGTCTGCACAATAAATAACTATTGGCAAGTCACGACAACGTGGCTAACATATACAAGGGCTATCCAGAAAGTAGATTACGTTTTCGTCTGTTTCCGCTAGGGGCGGGGCTAGCGCGGCCATCTTGGGGTCAGAGCGTTGCGCAGCTCAGTCGGCATCTAGCCGTGCTAGTGAGAGGTTCGTGCTGTGCTCCGTTCAGATACTGTGACGGTTTGAAATGTCTGCGTTAATTGAAAATCCCGCGAGCTGCGAGGTGCGTGCAGTAATAAGGTTTCTGACTGCAAAAAACTGTAAACCGATAGAAATCTATCGGCAGCTTTGTGAAGTGTATGGGGACAACATTATCACTGAAGGTGGAGTGCGTCAGTGGGTCATCAGATTTAAAAATGGCCGAACCAATGTTCACGACGAAGATCGAAGTGGGAGACCCAGCATAGTGACTGCCGAACCTGTCGAAAAAGTCGATGCTAAAGTCCGTGAAAATCGAAGGTTCACAATAACGGAACTTTCTTTGAGTTTTCCACAAATTTCGCGAAGTTTGTTGCACGAAATCATCAGCGAAAAGCTTGGTTACCACAAGTTTTGTGCAAGATGGATTCCAAAAATCTTGACAGAGGACCACAAAAATCAGCGAATGGCTGCAGCCTTGAACTTTTTGGACGTTTACCATAAGGATGGTGACTCTTTACTCGATCGCATCGTTACTGGTGACGAAACATGGGTGAAACACGTGAACTGTGAAACGAAATTGCAAGGCGCAGGCGGCCGAATTTTTCGACGAAGGAATTTCCAAGCTCGTACATCGCTACGATAAATGCCTTAATTTGAATGGTGACTATGTCGAAAAGTAGTATTTGAGTGTGGCTTTCATCTGTTTATAATAAAATTTGTTTCCTATACTTTGTTTACTTTTTATTCCAAAACGTAATCTACTTTCTGGATAGCCCTCGTATTTTTGTGTTCGTTCGTTCATTATCAGTTATCAACTTCTACAGTTTACCGGCAATTGTTGGAACGGTCGGATCCTGCGTGAATAGACTAGTTTCCATTATTGAAAATTTTGAATAATAACGGTGAAAAGAAGAGGCGATATCTATGGCTATAAGACGAGAGTGGTTGCAAAAAGTAGATAATGACGAGTGTATGTGTAAGTGCATATTATGCGCTATCTCTTTTACTGTTAAATATGATAGCATGAAGGCCGTAAATAAACATTTATAATCAGAAAGGCACAATGCGAATATTATCACACAAAAGAAAAATCAATCTCTTCTTAAAGTCTTGCCAAAACAAGTTTCTGCATAAGACGACAAAATCACTGCAAAAGACTTAACTTTGACTTTTATGATGTGAAGCACCACCAGGGCAAATTACAATTCTTAAGATTGCGGTAATAAGCTATATCCACATATTTTCAGAGTTTCTTCTGTAACAATGAAATAAAAGTGAGGTTTCTGCCACATGCTAAAGAGAAGCTACTGAGCGAATTAAAGCAGAATGTTCCGTTTTCCTTACGTTCAGACGGACATAAGGACACTAGATTAAAAGAAAAAAAAAACGTAAAATTAATCAAACCCAAATGTTGTCATATATTATATAATTTGGATTGAAGCTGCTAAAATATGATGTAGAAATTCTAGTTCTTAAAATTCATTCAGACTTTTCTTACCCATCAAAGAATTCTGAGGAAGTAAAAACATTTTGCGAATTTGCTCAACATTACTCGTAGTGAAATATTGTGACATTGGTGCGATGCTTGTCTTTGTAGCCAGCTGCGGAACATACGAGTATTGTTAAGATGTGACGGGTTTTAAAGATGTATTACGTAGCAAAGGACGAGGGAAAAACACACCCCTTAATTTAGACATTTATTGAGACGAAATAAAGAGCATTCACTAACATTACCAATGTGTTTCCTGTATTTTTAAATGCAGCTTCGCCTAATTTTCTAAAGCAGTTAGACTTTTGGAAAAAGAGGAAACATTTTCCATAGACCTTCAGAGAGTATGACGGAAGTACAGAAACAAATAGAGCGTCATTAAGAACGATAAGTTTTATGTAAAATTTCTGGGCCTTCAAGTGGACAGATGTTTAGATTGGAAAGCTCACATAAATTATATCTTACCTAAACTTAGCTCTGCCTGTTATGCTATCCGAGAGCTGGTTAATGTGAGTTCTATTGACACACTTAAATTGGTATATTATGCATACTTGAACTCTATTATGGAGTATGGAATATTATTTTGGGGCAACTCAGTAGAAAGTAAAAAAATATTCCTTATGCAAAAGAGGGCTATAAGAATCATTACTAACACCCACACCAGATGCTCCTGTAAAGATCTTTTTACAAGATTGAAGATATTAACGCTTCCTTGCATGTATATATTCTCGATCCTAAAATTCTTTGTATGCAATCGTGCCTTATTTGCAACAAATAATGTAATTCACAAAATAAACACTAGACAAAAGTATAATATCCATTATCCCAGTGCTAAACTTTGCTTCCAGAAAGGTGTGTATTATGAAACTATCAAAATATTTGGCGCACTTCCTAATGTTCTTAAAGAAAAAGTTGATAATTTCGGTGCTTTTAAAAAAGCTGTTAGAGAGTACCTTTGCTCAAAATCTTTTTATTCTGTACAAGATTATCTGAATGACAAATTATCCTGATAATGCTTCTGTAGCTCTATAAGTAGTATTTAACTATTCCAATGACAAATCATAACTTATAAATATTTGATGCAAGCTGAAAGTTTATTTTTAATCTATATGTATTTAATAAATAACAAGAATGGTATCCATTGCAAAAAGGTTGAGACGTACTGGCATAAGCCACGTGAAAGCTGGTTTAAAAAGTGTTTCATTTTGTATCAAATATAATTATCCCTGCTTTGTTTTCCATATTGTTGTTCATATTGCCTGTGTACTATAACATGTGTCTTATGTTAACTTTTGTACATATATACACTATTAAACTTTATACCTCTAGACATGTTCAATGTTCACAGCCTTTTCTGGCTACAAGTGAACCTACTGAACGCAAATCAATCTAATCTAATCTAATCTAATCTATGATTTGAAGTTAATATGTCTTCAGAACACCTTATAGAAGAAGAAAATAATACTCTAGTAAAAGATGCACACTTGTTTACGACACACTGTTAAACTAATTGAATAAATGGTACAACTTCAGTGGGAATGAATGTGTATAAATTTGTGTCTCTGCTAGATTTGTATAACTCAAAATTATTTTCATTTGACGACTTGGCCGAAGTGGGAAAGAAATTGAGAATTGGTTTCATGAACAGCGAACTGTATCATGAGCTTTCTGTTGAAATCGCAAGTATTAAATCACATTTACACAAATATAAATATTTGTTCCAAAGGCTCCACATATCTTAAGAAATTGGTGTTAATATTACTTTCTAATGGAGATCGATTTCAAAAACAGATTGTTTTCATCATCAGTCAACTCCGTTTTCAAGGATTCCGGTTACCATGTTCTTCTTATGTTTTTTTAGTATTACAACATCTGAAAATGAAACTAACCTAAAAACATAATCAACTGCTGGAATTTCAAAATTCATTACGCGATGTTTATTTTTTTTAAATAATTATCTTTTCCCAGACTATAAAATCTATCGGACCAATTAACTCTCTTAATAATTTAACTTCAGGCTTTATTTCATGGTTAAATGACCAAAAATGATCTGCTACGGCCGATTTATCAGTTTGTTTATACTTAATGTTACGAAAATGTTATTTCCTTCTGGTTTCTAAATTACGTTTCGTCTTTCCAATATAAACCTGATCACAATCTAAACAATTAAATTGATAAATACCAGACTTTTTATTATTAGGAGTTTTATCCTTTTTAGAAAATGTAGTAAATTTTTAATACTATATTTATTTTGAGGAACTAAAGTTATACCAACTTCTTTAAATAAAATTTGAAAATGTTTATTAACCCAAGGATCGTAAGTGAATTTTTTTTAAATTATATATTTTTTTTTTTTAAGGGTAGAAATATCATTAACAGTTTTTGATATTTAAATTTTTCAACCTTCTTTTGTATAAAAAAGAATGAAAGAACATTTTTGTAACATTAAGTATAAACAAACTGATAAATCGGCCGTAGCAGATCATTTTTGGTCATTTAACCATGAAATAAATCCTGAAGTTAAATTATTAAAACAATTAAATGGTCCGATAGATTTTATAGTTTGGGAAAAGATATTTATTTTAAAAAATAAACATCGCGTAATGAATTTTGAAATACCAGCACTTGATTCTGTTTTTAGGTTTGTTTCGTTTTCAGATGTTGGTAATACAAAAAAAAAAAAAACATAAGAAAAACATGGTAACCGGAATCCTTGACAACAGAGTTGACTGATGATGAAAACAATATGTTTTTGAAATCGATCTCCATTAGAAAGAAGTATTAACACCAATTTCTTAAGATATGTGAAAGCCTTTGTAACAAATATTTATATTTGTGTAATATTGATTGCTTCACTGTAGCTAGCTTCATTTTCTACCTAACTAAGAATTTTATATAAAAAATGGAAGTGTAGGCCAGTTGTGGCAGAGGTGTTAGTTTATTTTACTGTTTTATCTTCTATATAAAACCAAAGTATTTTATGCACAATATGAGTAGTGTTCAATATCAGTTGTTAGAAACATATGCTAATAAAGAGAAATATTTTGTCATTTTTGTAAGAATTCACCTCAGCTCTGTCACACAAAAACATTACGTGTTAATATAACTTTTACTCTCATTTTCGTATTTAGAAGGTTCTATATACTTGAAGTGACCTATTTTTGTTCATGTCGTAGACAAAAAGTTGAAATTTGTTGACTAGTATAATTGTTATATAGTGTGGAGTGAGTTTCTCGAAAAACCAGATGCACCAAAATTGTTCAAAATTAATGCAGCATATCTAGCAAAGGTCAGAGATATATTATGGTCAGATGCTAGAAACAGAATGTCAACAGAACTTGTGAAAGTCAAGATTTGTGTTCAGATGAATTTGATAGTACTGTGTGAAGATTTTTACAATGTGGTGCTTAAAAACAAGACTCTTCGGAATGCAGCAACATCATAAAAAAATATGAGGAATAATAAGGTATGCTTTTATAAGGTATGCTTTTAAACAATAATATTTTACTACTATTACTTTTATTTGGTATGGTACAGGTTCAGTCAGTGGTAATGACAGCATTAGTGTTAGCAGTAAGTAGTAGCAAATTTTTATTATCTGAGTAACAATTGTCACCGTAATAATACATAAAATTCTGTTTAACAATTTGTCCCCAATTACACAAACTATGTCCATGGTTTTTTTTTTCTCTCTCTCTCTTCCCCTCCTTACCCTCTGTGGCCCATTGACTGGTCTCTGGGCCAGCCTCGAAGACTCTCTGGCCGGTCTCCAGGTCTGCATCAAGGTGTTTCTGGCAACCCTAGCACTTAGGGATTACCTTAATATACCAGTTGTCTATACAATGCACACAAAAGACTATGATGGGCTAAATTTATATTTCGAAAGTATGTAAACAAATCATGGATGTGAAAGTGGTAGAACAATTATTCCTTTAACATGATCACAGAGGAAAGGTAGAATTCAAGAATTCACTTACGTGTGTGTCAATTTTTTATTACTTCTGGTAACTGAAAAAAGTTAAAACATCTATAACATCACTTTGATAATGCTTCTTTGGACAGCTTAACATAACAATAAATATGATGTTCTGTTAACAATTACTACACAATTTAGAACTCCCTTTCAACAAAATCAATGTTTTTAAACATATTATATATATGTATATATGTATATATATTATAAAATAAATAAAACATGTTCAGCAAAATGTATATGAGGCTTACAGATAGTTTGAGCTTATTTGGTAGCATTTTCTTGTGAACAAGGTAATGAAATTGATTAGTACATGAATAAATACTTATTTTTATGCAACTACAACAGCTGGGCAACGCCTTTACAGCAATCTACAGACCCCTGTAATCATACATTTAAAGTTTAATCTACAAAACACACCAAAATAGGCCATGAAAAGAGAAAGCTCAAAGAGTTTAGAGATGTTTTCTCTAATTTAATATCACTTGTCATACCACTGGTCCACAATGTTAAAAATATAACTTTGAAAGAAAATCACAAAACATCCCCAATTAATGTTTTTCCCCCTTTCCTTTTAGACTCATATGCTACATACACCCCACAGAACTACTTATACTTACAATTCGCAAAAATACACATAGCTTTCCAGAATTGACAACAATAACAATTTTTAAGATTTATTTTTACATCAATGTATTTGTGTTTTATTCTGACAATACAAAGGGCTTTCATCAGAACAATTTGTTTTCCTTTGTTGAGCTTGCATTAGAACATTCATTCCATTACAGGAAAATAGGGAGCAGGAATGCTTGGCAGAAGAACTACAGTTATGTTAAAAATTCACTTCACACTTCATCCTTAATGTGGTCTGGACACATGGCAGTGTATAATTCGCACCTCCAAGGTTCTGCACCATTTTCTTGAGCTGGCAGAAATTCATAGTATATGGCTGACTGTATGGATTATGATTATGAAGATAATAGCAATGATTATGATGATGATGATGCCCCTAAATGATGCGTAACAACAAAGCCACAGTCACTTTCTTATAAAACATCACCACAAAAAGTTATGAGTTAAGCTTCTTCTAAAGTCTGTTATTAAATGTAGGGATAAAAGTTATAAAGATACATGGTGTGACATAATATACAAGAGCTGGTATACAATTGAGTAGCCAAATTTTGAAACATTTCTATACAAAACCAATAAATACAAATAATACATAAAAGTATACAAAACCAGAAATTAGTAACAAACATGATACAAAAATTGAAAATATTCTTTCAGTGTTTTTCCTCACCTTATCATTTAAAATTAAGAAATCATAACTTAATGATCTGAAATGTTTGTTGCCATTTATAAATACTGTTCTTTAGTACATTTCCTACCATAGATGTATCACCATTATTTCCAACTCTAGTTTTCCACATGAATGTGCACAAGTATTACATTTAATCTTATACAAAAGATGAACACATGAAATAAAGACATTAGGCTTAATGTAAAATGCCATTAATTTTTCCAACATACATTTATCTATAACTATACTGTTGCATTCAGAGATCCTGACATATCATCCCCTGAATGCCAAAAGGGTACAAGGGTTGCCTTTTGAAAAGTGCAATGTTAATCCTTTTGGCAATTAAGAGACAGTATAAAGAATATTAACCCCTACTATCATATTATAAAATGCTACTATTAAGGACCAACAAAATATTTAATAACATTTTCCTTATTTTCTGCCTTTGCAAGTAAGTCTGAAAAATGCATAGCATTGAGCAAGTCATAAGAAAATCGCCTGTACTTATTAAAATGTAGAGTATAACACTTTTTATTCATATTCTTACATTTCATAATGCATTGGTTTGAGGACTAAACAATGATAAACAAATGAAACTTATGACATTTCAGTTTTTCCCTGACATTTTCTTCCCTTTCAATAGCAATGTGACAATTCCCTGATTTATGCATGATTAATCCATCTCTCCTTTAAGTTATTAAATGCTTTAATACATTCACAGAAAACAACAAGACCACTTATTTTAAGCACAACAAAATATCTGTGATTATTTTTTTTTCCAAAATTGCAATGTAATACAATCACAAAGCAACTTAGCGCTAATGAAAAATACTACTTTGGAATTTTTCATAGTGAAGCACAAAATAACAATAATCTAAGCACTCTAAAAACTAAAATGGTTCTTAAACAAATTTATAATTAATGGCGCACTCATGATTGCTGGTGCAGGATTGAAAAATGAAAAGCAAAAACCAATCAGAAAACAAGGTTTGTATTTTATGCTGCTGTGACAATACAATATATGATTAAATACACCATTTAAAAAGTACTAAAACTTAAATATGTTAATCCCAAAACACAAAAAAATAAGAAATAAACAAAAGATTGTGATGCAGTAGCTTTGGGCACAGCATGCACTACCCAACAGCCGGCTAGAGAAATAACAGAGGAGCAGTCCTCCTTTCTCAAGTAAATTCCACAATCATTTGTGAGGTAGTTCTGGAACCTGCTTTCTCCCTGCCTCCTGAATATTTTGATATTTTCTATTGGCGAATCATTTCCAGCTCCAACCAGATGATCCTCACTTTCAATACAACACTCTGTACATAGCCACAACACATGCTGTGACTGTTTAAACTGGCATTTATGTAAGTGTTCTTTCATTGCACAATTAAGTTAAAAAAATTCAGTCAAACTCAAAAATTAAATACTTTAGCAGGATTGACTCAAGCCACAAATATTTGGCTCATGGACATTCAAAGAAATGTTACTTAACTTCTGCTCAAAAGAAATGTGAACCACAACATTTGTAAATAAGCCCATTGGATCATATAGATAGCTAACAGAGTGCTTAGGTGTAAGATCACACCTCAGAGGCACCACGTTAAAGTTAAATAAAATGGAGATGCTGTTATCTGTTATCATTCGCTGGCTATACCTGCTAACCACATGCCACAGCTTTGCATTTAAGTCATTAACCACTCAACAGAAGGTACTGTATTCCATTTGGTAGAAGTGAGTATTACGTTTTTAAATTTACTTATAGCTGTGGTCATTAGAATATATGTCTTTAGTGCTCTGATGTGCAGAGGGTCCCGGGTTCAAGTCACACCTCAGCATGTATCTTTGTGTATTTATATACTGTGTATATATGCATAAAACAAAGGAACAGGAAAAACAGTAAATATAGCACATTAGAGAACAAAGATATTAAAGGAAAGGAAAAAAGCTTGAATTCAAGAGATCCCAGGTTCAATCCCTTTTAATAATAATAATAATAATAATAATAATAATAATAATAATAATAATAATAATGATAATGATAATAATGATAATAATGATAATAATAATAATAATAATAATAATAATAATAATAATAATAATAATAATAATAATAATAATAATAATAATAATAATAATAATAATAATAATAATAATAATAATAATAGTAATAGTAATAATAAACCATGTCATTCATCTCCTCTGCTCCTGTCTTTTTCACTATGTTTGTTTATAACAAAAAGGAATGACAAGTTCTACACCTGCAACAAATTTCATGTAATATTCTGTCTCCAAATACAGAAAAATGGATGCCACCTTGATGGATAACACATTAGTTGCCAGAAAAAAAAAAAAGTTTATTAACAAAACTGGAGCACAACAAACAGAAGACAGAAACAATAATCCCAAGCTTCCCAACAACAATCAATACTCATGAAGAGACTAACATACAGAAAAGCATATGAATGCGTATTGACATAGAAAAAGAGCAACAAGATGTAAAAGTGAAACAAGAATCATTGAAAAACTAGGCTAGCAGATACGAGTTCTGTGAGAGCAAACACTCCATCACTATAAGGGAAAATACTGTATCAACTACACACTACAGTCTTATTATGGCACAACCCAGCAATAATAGCCAACAAGTTAAGTAACAGTGTGAACACAAAGATAGTTATAGGCAGATATAACATAGCAGTGTTGCATCCCTTTAAATAGCTGGAGAACAAAACAAGCACATTCTTAATATGACATTTGAAATCCTCTCGTTAAAAATTTTATAATATATATATATATATATATATTTGGCACATTAACTTTAGCTTCATTTTTTGGGCACCTTCATGACAAGAAATTATGTCATGTTAATGACTGAGGGAAACCACTGGTGTACTCAACAATTGTGTTAAATAGCTATAAATAAATATGCATAATAGAAATATAATTTGTTAACTATGTTATAATGAAATTAGTACAGACAATTATCTTAATGCCATAATGATTCATACAAATGTTAATAGTAATCTGTTGGAAGAAAAATCCCGAAATGTATGTATTATGTTATTAAGTCATAAAGAATTATATGTTAGGAATAACAAAAGGTGCATTAACTAATACACATGAAATTATAGACATACTCCCAGCCTTACTTGAAATTTAATATACAATATGTAATGCGAGATTACTAAGACACTGTCTTGTAACAATATATGAAATATATCTGCATCTGTGCAAATAAATGAAATATCAAGAATTTATGATGATGAATTGGATTAGAAACCCTGAACATCACTGACTTAAAAAGGTACCTGAACATGTTTTGAGGAGATTTGTTTCCACTGTTAGTATATCACTAAAATGTTTCTTGGTGCTATTGACGATCTTTGCTGAAGAATCTGAAGTAGTGGCATATGTTGGTGGAACAAACAACTTCCAAAGGTTGCAGCCCAAATTCATGACATGATCTTTGTGCTTTAGTATATGTATATTTTCTTGTGCATTTTTCAGCTGGAAAACTGGTATCTTTCATTAATTTGATGTTTGGTGTAATATGATTGGGAGACCAAAAATGATAAGCTTGGTAGCGTTTTTAGTTACAGATATTTAGTTTTTATAATCTAGCTCATCATCATTAATTATCAATACTCATATTGTTTCTAGTTCTACTCAAGTGTAATGGGAAATATCAAGAGTTTTATACAGCCAAGTGTTTATGGTAGGCTGCGAACTCACTAAAAAAATTTGTTTGTGTAGAACTGACATGACAAATCTGTACCCCAACAATAAATGATACATACCTGTATATGTCCAAGTATAGCTCAATATTTTTATACTATGCACTGTAATATTTTTAGCCTACATTGTGTAACTTTAGTTTCATGATAATGTGATATTGATATCAGTAACCATATAGTCCATTAGGGTAATATGTTTTTTCATTGAGTATTCCAGTAAATAATATGTAAAGGATCATTTTACTAACCTGTGTGTACTAATTATAATTCAAGTCTCTCACTTATCACATAAGGCAAACTCAAACTAAAAGAGCAAAGGAAAAAGATTAATATTTGACATTCATTTTTTCCCTAATATGTTCAAAGAATTTTTTGAAATCTCCAAAAGTAGCAAAATAATAACATTCTTTCAAAGAGCATATTATACAAAAGACAAATGCAAGATATAAGTAAATGCAAGCAAATACAATGAAAATTATATTTTGCAGGAGGAAGAAAGGTGCAATTGAAAAAATAAAATAACAGTTATGGGCAATAATGGGACAACAGGAAATGCTTTCAACTCTGAAAGAAACAAAATTATGTGAAAATCCCAAGTTCTAAGATGACAAGTTGGCACAATATATATGCAACTAATTGTATATTCAACAATGTAAAGAATGAATGATAAATTCATAAGTGGAGAAACAAGTTAAAAAACAGCCAATGAAGTAGGCCCAAAGAACACAAGAGAACGAATGAAAATACACTAGTGTCCAAAAGTTACACATAAGTCAATATTTTACTCACAAACTATCATAATTGTACAAAAGTTAAGCATAACGCAATATACCAATGCATCACATGGAATGCAATGCAATAGTGAGAATGCAACAGTGAGAAATAGTGATAATATTGGTCTCATAACATCCTTTTATGCAAGCACAAAATCTGACTATCACTTCCACAATGACAATGATGGTGCTGAGCAGTTAATGAGGGGTGTACTGATGCCTCATGATTGCATAGGCATTGTAGGACAATGGCATACTCACTATAAGTGGTTCAAGAGCTCTGCAGACAGCAGTTCCCATTCCTCATGAAGAATATGTTAGAAGCCTGAAAGTGTCTTCGGTGGGGGCTGGCAGGCTGCAACTGGTCTTCCTAATGCATCCCAGGCATGATCTATAGGGTTCATATCCAGGGGCATCGCTGGCAAGTCCATGCATTAGATATCTTCCCTCTCAAGAGAGTCAGCCATTACGTGGGCTCTATGAGGACCTGCATTATCATTCATTGAGATGAAGTATGAACCAACTGCACCTTAAAAAGTCCCATGTGTGGTTCCAATACCTCGTATTTGTACCTCTGGACATTTACAGTACCACCATCCAAGATGTACAGATCTGTACGTCCAGCCTACCATACCAACAAATGAGTGTCTTTTCACCATGCTGATGGGATGAAACCGGGTTCCATGTTCTCTCCAGATTATTGTGCAGTGAGAATCATTATTCAAACTGAATCTGGACTCATCTGTAAACAGCACATTCCTTCATTCATTCAAGGGCCAATGTTTACATTGCTGACTACATTGTAAACGGGACCGTAGGTGTATTTGAGTGAATGGGGCACACACTGCTGGACATATGACTTAGAGGCAGACTACCCCGAGGCTCCAGTCACGGTTTGCCTAGAAATTTGAACCCCTGAGGCAGCTGCAAGCTCGAAAGGCAGCTGTCTTGCAGGCATGTTCTGATAACATGCAGTTATGGTCAAATATCAGTCCTGTTGTGGCACTGTGATCCATGTGGCCCATGGATCCCAGCCATGGTATCCGATGAACACCTGTATTTCTTGGAACTGTCACCAAAGCCTGGAAATGACACTTTGTGGCACATTCAGGACCCAAGAGACTGCGGTCTTTATCAGACCTGCCTCTAGATGTCAGATGATTCTATCCTTCAAAACAGGGTCCAATTGACGTCTTTGTGGCATTTTGGTCTGTCTTATAAACATTTTTCAAAGCTATTACTCTCTGTTCACAATGGGAGAACAATATGGGATAAACCACGCATTGGGTCTGAATCTCTGGTATTGGTTTGCTGCTCTGGTTTTGTTGAACTTTGAAGCATGAACCCGCTTACCTATCAGAGAGCACCAGTAAGTGGAGACAAACACTGTGATCACATTTGATGGCTCTCATTCTTTCCCTTTCAGTTCTCTGTTTTCTGAATTATGCTTAACTTCTGGATACTAGTGTATTAAGAAACCACATGCAGAGAACAAGATTCAAGTGTCAATAAAATGGGAGTAAGATAAAACAAACTTCTAGCCAGAAGAAGGAAGATTTTGAGAAGCAGAGTTGCAAATTTGTCTCTTTCTTCAAGGGATAAGGACATTCAGATCACAGAACATAGTTACATTAAAGTAATGGCAGGATCACAATCATGCACAACAATATGTGAATTAGGCAGAAAATAAGTAACATCAAATTATTTATGAAGGTGACAGTAAAAATCATAAGAGAATTTAATAAGAAAATTGTGGTTCCTTTCTTGTCAGAGAAGCGTAACTGAGTGTAACACAGGTTAAAGTTTCCGTCATATAGAAAAAAAGGGAGACAACTAATAAAGGTAAATTTATTTACCTGACTTTTAATGCACTGTCTACCCTCAGACAAAGATCTACTCACTATCAAAATAGTCCTTTCTCACTTTCTAGAAGAGAATGGACCTGACCTAACACAGAGCACAAAGCTGTTGCTTTAAATACACTCATGCTCCCATAAACACTCTCATAATGTCACACAACAGCCAAATCCATATTAATAATACTCAACTGCACCATCATGCCCACCTCAGTAACGTGGTGGTAGCGAGTCTGCCTCACGTTCAAGAGGTCCCGAAACTCGGTCAGGGTGAGTTACCTGGATAAGGTTTTTTCCAGGGTTTTCCCTTATCCTGAAAGACAAACATTGGTAACTCTATGCTCTATGGATCCTGGACTCATTTGAGCACCATTTCACCCATTCCATTCATCGTCCTATATGACTTAACATTAACGTTGGAGGACGTAAATTACAAAAAAAACACCATCATAAGTCAACAAAACCAACACAATGTAACACACCAGAAACTTGCATACTTGAAATTTCATTAGTATCTTCGCACTCAACACTGACAATGCCGCCTGTTACTCTTTGGAACTCTAAATGAGAGGTGCTTGGGAGAAGTGCATTGGCATCATATGTTGTCTGAGGGTAACTGGAACACTCCTCCTTTTCAGATAGGCTAACAAACACAACCAAGTTTCTGCCCTAATGCACACACAATATAAGTTATTCTTCTTAAGGTATACTTTAACTTAAAATAACTTGCAGCGCCTTAGAAAATATTCTAAGCAAAGCAATTACTTCTGAATTCCTTAATATCACTGTTTTATGCTGAGCAGTATAGGCATTGTGTCCTGCATACTGATTCAGTGGAAAGTCTGAATCCTCTTTTTCTCCTGCATCTATAATTTTTAGAGAGGTCTGTTTATTGATAGCTTCATTACCTATACTTACTCAGGTACAATTAAATTCCTGTGATTGTTGTCTGTTAGCACAAATAAGGTTTACAAAAAATGGCAACAGGTTTTCCAGTTCTTCATGCTGTCCATATGGACCCCTGTTGTAGTTCAACCTAAATTCTTTTGTTCTTTATTCCCTGTTGATTCTAATGCTGACTTCATAATTTAACTGATTATGAAGAGTGTTCTGCGAACAGATGTGTTCCTTCTGATCACAAACAAAAATGAATACAATTTCTATAGATGCTTGTTCCTCAACAATACTTCAACAAAAAATTGCATGTTTTATACAATAAATCCACTGTATTGAAAGTAACATTGCAAATACACTTGAGCAGGATGTAATTCTGAAACTTCAGGAGGAAAAAGTATATTCCCTTTTTCTGTGCAAATAGAGAATGAACTTATTTAAATATTGTCACAAATAGTTTATCTGAATATCTTCTTTCTTCATTAATATGGATAATTTTGAAAACATTTATTCCAAAACCCTGTAAGATGTTGCATTACCTTTGAGAATTTTAAGAGAGTGACTTTAACATCACATTGTACTGAACTTTCCTTTTCTGGTTGCTAACTTTTAAGCCTTCTCTTCTTTTAACTTAGCAATAACTTTCCTTAATACACTTTCATTATGCTAGATTGAGTCAACATGAAAAATTCAATGCCATGGCCGGGATTTGAACCACGGATCTCCTGGTTTCTGTCCAGTCGCTCTAACGAATGCGAGAACCCTGTAGTGGTTTACCGGAAAAATATACGAGTCAAACAGAGAATTTAATGTCAGGATGGCACGTTGGCCATGGCAGCTCAATGGGTAGCTCAAATCCCGGCTATGGTATTGAATTTTTCATGTTGACTCAATCTATCAAAAAACCTTAGCCTATATAGTGAGGAGATTATTAATTTCCATCAATTAACTAAAATTTCATTATGCCATTTAGTTTTAAATATTATTACGGTCAGCACCATAATGGTCTTCTTCAATTTTATACAGCTTGTCATTTCACTCATTAGGTTTGCATACACATTGTATTACTAGCCTTAATGGGTTCCCTTCTGTTATAATGGGCCTGAGTACTGTCCTTTCCTTATTCTAAACTTTCCAATTCTTCATAATGGCCATATTGTCTTATACTTCATTTATAATATTAGCTGATGCTTCTGTGATATTTTCAAGAAACTAGCATCAAATTACTTCTACATTCATACATTTCCTTCCAGCAACTGCTTACACTGTCTTAAACTTAATATAACCATACTATGAATGCCGCACACAGGTAATTCAGTGATCAGTTCATAGCAAAATATTCTACTGCATTTGATATCATAACACAGAATCTGAAAGAAACTTTATTCTTTCATAGATATCTCCTTGTGCATTTTTATGTGCCTAATTAACATACTCCAACATTAAGTCATATTGGACACTGAGTGGAATTGGTGAAATTATGCTCAAATGAGCTTAGTATCCTTAGAGATCCTTGGTATCCTGACATTCATCTCTCCAGATAAGGTAAACCCTCCAAAATTCCTTATCCAAATAACTCTTTCTGACCGAGATTTGAACACGGGACCTCTTGAGGTAGACATGCTACTTAACCGCGCTACAAAGCTGGGGAAGCCTGTCTGACAAAACTATTGAGTAAGTTATAGAAAAGCCATCAAATATACCTGCAAAGATTTACCAATACTCTACACCACAAATTGACAAAATTGCCTTCACTCAATAAATACCAGAAATAAAGATTATATGAGCTTTCTAGTGGCTTGCTATAAAATGAAAACCAGTATACTGAGCTGCAATCTCAGAACTCTAAGAGTCCAAAAATGAGACATTAAATTTTCTGGCACTCTCGCTATGTTTTTAAGAATACTCAAGTGTGACAGCAAAAACTCTGGTTTAAAATTAAAGGTTGCATCCTCACTTTTGCAAATGTATTAAAATGCTTGTACTTTTTTCTTCTTGTTTTTATATAATGAGATAGGTAAAACAGGGAACTATTTATGTGAGTTTTCTTATTGAATAAGGTACTTTATACTTGGAGATAACATATCTGTAAAAAAGAAAGAAAAAAGTTAACTGACTAATTTTAAAATTTAATCCTTATTGCAAAATTCCAATGGGATTGCCCCATATAATTACATTTTCAAATCTTTTTTTTTCCTTCATTTCACATATTTCACATCTAAGTGAATGCAATAGTAGTGCATGAAACTACATAAAAATTAATTTTTATCCTCCTAGGTGCTTCACTGTTCAAAAGCTACAATGTAACATTATACCTTAATCAGATGAAAATTTAAATATTTTTTAAGACAGAGAGAGCTTGCTGTTTTCTGGTGATGCATAACTGTTACACAGTAAGCCTACAACCATCTGAAGAAATATGATGGTGCCTTAAAACACTGTCCTGACTTCATTTACATATTCCATATGTTAGTACAAAATATAAATCAGTTTACAGTTTTATATATAATAAAAAGAGTTGTAACATATTTAATAATGCTTACATTAATTATATACATTCTTTGTGCCAGATATCAAGAGATTGTTGTTTTCATTAGTTCTATTTTTCTATAATAAGTTGTTTGAGCTTACAAAAAATCATAATAAAACTTAAGGTTATTCAAAAGCCAGCCTTATACAGCTTATGCATAAACAAAGGGGAATCAAAAAAGTCAATGAGTGTGATTCAGATTAAACTGTCCCTGAAAAATATTGTACTGAAACACAAAAACAAGATTTAAAACAAATCTAGGAAGATACACCATTTTGCAAATATTTTGAGACATCACAAATAACATGTATAAAATATAAGTACCTCTAATAACTTAAGAGTAATGAAAGTAGTATCATAGCATTGAAAAATGTGTGTGTGTGTGTGTGTGTGTGTGTGTGTGTGTGTGTGTGTGTGTGTGTGTGTGTGTGTGTGTGTGTGTGTGTGTGTGTGTGTGTGTGTGTGTGTGTGTGTGTGTGTGTGTGTGTGTGTGTGTGTGTGTGTGTGTGTGTGTGTGTGTGTGTGTGTGTGTGTGTGTGTGTGTGTGTGTGTGTGTGTGTGTGTGTGTGTGTGTGTGTGTGTGTGTGTGTGTGTGTGTGTGTGTGTGTGTGTGTGTGTGTGTGTGTGTGTGTGTGTGTGTGTGTGTGTGTGTGTGTGTGTGTGTGTGTGTGTGTGTGTGTGTGTGTGTGTGTGTGTGTGTGTGTGTGTGTGTGTGTGTGTGTGTGTGTGTGTGTGTGTGTGTGTGTGTGTGTGTGTGTGTGTGTGTGTGTGTGTGTGTGTGTGTGTGTGTGTGTGTGTGTGTGTGTGTGTGTGTGTGTGTGTGTGTGTGTGTGTGTGTGTGTGTGTGTGTGTGTGTGTGTGTGTGTGTGTGTGTGTGTGTGTGTGTGTGTGTGTGTGTGTGTGTGTGTGTGTGTGTGTGTGTGTGTGTGTGTGTGTGTGTGTGTGTGTGTGTGTGTGTGTGTGTGTGTGTGTGTGTGTGTGTGTGTGTGTGTGTGTGTGTGTGTGTGTGTGTGTGTGTGTGTGTGTGTGTGTGTGTGTGTGTGTGTGTGTGTGTGTGTGTGTGTGTGTGTGTGTGTGTGTGTGTGTGTGTGTGTGTGTGTGTGTGTGTGTGTGTGTGTGTGTGTGTGTGTGTGTGTGTGTGTGTGTGTGTGTGTGTGTGTGTGTGTGTGTGTGTGTGTGTGTGTGTGTGTGTGTGTGTGTGTGTGTGTGTGTGTGTGTGTGTGTGTGTGTGTGTGTGTGTGTGTGTGTGTGTGTGTGTGTGTGTGTGTGTGTGTGTGTGTGTGTGTGTGTGTGTGTGTGTGTGTGTGTGTGTGTGTGTGTGTGTGTGTGTGTGTGTGTGTGTGTGTGTGTGTGTGTGTGTGTGTGTGTGTGTGTGTGTGTGTGTGTGTGTGTGTGTGTGTGTGTGTGTGTGTGTGTGTGTGTGTGTGTGTGTGTGTGTGTGTGTGTGTGTGTGTGTGTGTGTGTGTGTGTGTGTGTGTGTGTGTGTGTGTGTGTGTGTGTGTGTGTGTGTGTGTGTGTGTGTGTGTGTGTGTGTGTGTGTGTGTGTGTGTGTGTGTGTGTGTGTGTGTGTGTGTGTGTGTGTGTGTGTGTGTGTGTGTGTGTGTGTGTGTGTGTGTGTGTGTGTGTGTGTGTGTGTGTGTGTGTGTGTGTGTGTGTGTGTGTGTGTGTGTGTGTGTGTGTGTGTGTGTGTGTGTGTGTGTGTGTGTGTGTGTGTGTGTGTGTGTGTGTGTGTGTGTGTGTGTGTGTGTGTGTGTGTGTGTGTGTGTGTGTGTGTGTGTGTGTGTGTGTGTGTGTGTGTGTGTGTGTGTGTGTGTGTGTGTGTGTGTGTGTGTGTGTGTGTGTGTGTGTGTGTGTGTGTGTGTGTGTGTGTGTGTGTGTGTGTGTGTGTGTGTGTGTGTGTGTGTGTGTGTGTGTGTGTGTGTGTGTGTGTGTGTGTGTGTGTGTGTGTGTGTGTGTGTGTGTGTGTGTGTGTGTGTGTGTGTGTGTGTGTGTGTGTGTGTGTGTGTGTGTGTGTGTGTGTGTGTGTGTGTGTGTGTGTGTGTGTGTGTGTGTGTGTGTGTGTGTGTGTGTGTGTGTGTGTGTGTGTGTGTGTGTGTGTGTGTGTGTGTGTGTGTGTGTGTGTGTGTGTGTGTGTGTGTGTGTGTGTGTGTGTGTGTGTGTGTGTGTGTGTGTGTGTGTGTGTGTGTGTGTGTGTGTGTGTGTGTGTGTGTGTGTGTGTGTGTGTGTGTGTGTGTGTGTGTGTGTGTGTGTGTGTGTGTGTGTGTGTGTGTGTGTGTGTGTGTGTGTGTGTGTGTGTGTGTGTGTGTGTGTGTGTGTGTGTGTGTGTGTGTGTGTGTGTGTGTGTGTGTGTGTGTGTGTGTGTGTGTGTGTGTGTGTGTGTGTGTGTGTGTGTGTGTGTGTGTGTGTGTGTGTGTGTGTGTGTGTGTGTGTGTGTGTGTGTGTGTGTGTGTGTGTGTGTGTGTGTGTGTGTGTGTGTGTGTGTGTGTGTGTGTGTGTGTGTGTGTGTGTGTGTGTGTGTGTGTGTGTGTGTGTGTGTTCCAAAACTCCCCACATGACACCTTGGCCTTTGGGGTAACCTCGCCCCACCACATGATGTCCGGACACCATTTCCCAGAGGGTGCTGTCCATTACCTCCAATGACATGGTGATAGTGAAGATGACGGTGAGTTGAGAGGACCTACAGCTTATACCATGGACTCCGAACCACATTGGGCATGGGGACACTTCATATGTGCTAGACAGAGGTGAAGGCGTGGATAGGGCCTACTTAAAATTGCCAACCCCAGAGCCGGGAATCAAATGCAGGACCCTCAGCAAACAAAACCACTGCACTACCCCAGCACCCATATTGACAAAATAATTTGTCAGAAAATGAAAAAACAGTAAGAAGAAAATTAAAAAAGAAAATATCTGCAACAGTAAATGGCTGTTCTAATTATTTAATTACAAAATGTAGTGCAAGAATCTTTAAACCTCTTTGTTAGAACACTTACAAAAATAATCTGACAGTTCGGTATGTGAATGTGCTTGTGTGTATGTGCATGCACGTGAAAGTATTATTGCTCAGTTATTTAATAACCAATTCTCCATTAACAATATTTCAGGATTGTGCTGTACAAAACTTTGAGCATACATGTAGATCATATATCTGTACAGCAGTTAATCTCTATTCAGCACAATTATATGGCACAACGGAAACTAAACAAGATTAACATTACTTTAAGATTTTCTTAATTACTGGACAAAATTATGTAAATGATGAACAAGAGATTGATCTTTACAATTGTAATATAATTAATGCTTGCCAATAAGACTTCAAAAGAAATACATCATGAATTAGGCAATAAAAATGAGTTTGTTGAAAGCACAAAAGTGAATCGAGAAGATATTGACACATTGCTTCATTCACACTGTTTATTCACAGGACATGTTTCAAGAGCTTTAGCTCTTATCATCTGCTGGTACTCGTTTGCTTGATAAGAGCAAAAGATCTTAAAACATGTCCTGTGAATAAACAGTGTGAGTGAAGCAATGTGTCCATATCTTCTTGATTCACTTTTGTGCTAATTTGTGCTTCACTGTCCCTATGCTTCTTTCAAGTTTATACTTTGTTGAAAGCATTTATCACAACTTGTTTATATGGAAAATATGGGGGTATTATTCTCAATTTTATCTAAAATGTTTGACATGGTGGACCGCGTAATTCCATCAAATAATTTGTATGGTATCAAAATGGCACTGAATTGGTTCAAATCTTACTTAGAACGGAGAGATCAAATAATGGAAATTAATTTTTTTAGAAATGCACAAAATCTCTCTGTCGAAACCAGTATTACTTGAGATCCATAAGGATTTTCATACTGACAAAATATGGTGATATCCTTTGGTGAAATACTGTTCTCATTATGAACAACATAAAGTAAAACCTCAAGTAATTCAGCTTTGCTTAACCAAAATCCGCAACAGATTAATCAAAATAGCAGAAAAAAGAGAGAGAGGAAAGAAAGATGAGGAAATAAGAAAAAATATCAGATGCTCAAAATCAAGCTAACAGTGTTGCTGCTGTTGTGTTAACCCTACATAAATTCCAATACTTGTATTTGGTATTTTATGTATTTAATCCATGCCCTTACCCCACATTTAAAGAAATATTGTATCGTTATAACAAGTGTTAACTACTTGCATGTATATTCAATGAGGGGACCCATTGTTATTTTACTGATTATGGTCAGCTGGTTCATTTTTATTTAAGATGTAAAGTGATAATTCCAATGACATAAAAAGAAATAGTTTAAGATTATTATTTACGGAGGTATCATCAATTCATTAAAATCAACTTCAATCAAATTTTGTAATTTTAGCCTTAGACATGTACATACGCATTTGAAAGCTTACAGAAAATTATGCATGTATTATAAGTTTTGTAAATATTGGTTACAAACAATGCCATGATCATGCAGTGTTTCTTGTAAGATATCACTAAGAAAAAATAAACTGTGAACGGTTGAGATCTTTGTTAAACTTTGGACTCAAGTATGGAAAAGTCATCTGATCCATTTGTATTTGTGGGGGAACTGCAAAAAAAAAAAAAAAAAGAAAAAAAAAAGGATAATAAAGCATCTATCACAATCAGAAAAAGCCATGGTTAAGCTTTAAAAATCTAAATCAGGCAAATGGACCACAACCTGAGCCTAGCAGAAAGAAGTCTAGACAATGTGAAAAAAGTAACATTTGACTTGGTGTGTAAAGTTATGAAGGCTCAGTATAAGAATATGTTTGTATAGATTTAGTCACTTCACTATACCTCAGTCGCCAGTAAGAACAACACACAAGAAAATAAATGACACACAGAAAGGAAATAATAAGATGAAATGGGAGAATAATATTGCGCTTAGAGCAATATTAATGAGCAAATAGTGCAGTGAGTGAAATAATAATTTGCAAAGTTACAAATACATGAAAAAATTTATATACATGCCACAAAGGAACAGTACTGCTAAACAGTACTTATGGAAAATATATAAACCTTTTTCTAAAACTTGAAATCAGGGCAGACCTCAAAATTGAAGCAGTCCCTGTCAACTAGGGACACTGACATGACATATAAATTAATATCATAAAGACATAAATGTAATTATAGGAATAAACATACATAAATAGCATATATTTTTGAGTATGAGCCATCATAAGGAACTTGATGAAAAGAAAAGAAAAACTCATGATAATATCAAAAAATACCACTCTCATACCGCTTAAAAACACAAACTGGCAATATAGAAAATTCACCTACCATCCATGGGATTTTAGAAAATTTGAACAAATCTTCAAAAGACTAAACTTAAAACTAGTACCCCAAAACAAATTCAGTCTGAAGAACCTGCTAAATAAACCACTAAAAAATTCAATCCCCAACACTTTGAAATTGGGAATTTATCAGATAAACTGTGAAACCTGTTATTAATTTATAGATGAGTCGTATTTATTACACATCTGCTACACGACTCTTCATAAATACGACTCATCTATAAATTAATAATTATTTCGCTTCACTGTGGTGTTCCAATACAGTTAAATCTCGATATATGTGACACCTGTGATAAAAGCTACATAGGAAAAACTAAGAGAAACTTGTTAACCAGGCAAAAAGAACACCAGAGGAGCATAAAGTTAAAACAAACAGAAAAATCTACAGTGTCACACCATTTTTGGACAGAAAACCACAAAATTGCCCATAACATAAAACTGTTAAAATCTTTAAGTACACCCGTAAATTGGATATTTGGGAAAAAATATACATAACCAAAAACCGTGATAAAGTTATAAATTTTGAAATTCCAGCATTAAATGAAGTATTAAAACTTAGTGCCCCTAACACCAGATGACAGAGGGATAGGAGCACCGCAATAATGGAGGAAGAAGAATGTTCATTTAGTCACCAAGCAGCTGAGGATGAGATCGAATGATCTTGAAAACGTTTCAAATATACAACAAGTGAAGTTTGAGTGTAAACATAGTGACTCATAAATCGTACTCAAAAATGAAGAATACTTCACTGTTAATAATGCTTCTGCTTTTAATATTTATAAATAAGATATATGTTAGAGAATAATCGCACCTGCATATCAAATATATCTACCATACATAAATATATAGTGAACACTTATTTGCAAACTGGCAAATTAACATGGCCAGGCAGAAATCATTAAACTCCCTTTTGCAAACTAGTAAACAACCAGCCATGCTCTTTTGTTCGCTATGCCTTGAGGATATGGTTGGCGCCGATAAGTCGCAGAACTGATGTTTCATATAGACCCACGTGTGACCAGTACAACAGACTAGCAGATTTCACGAGACAATTAGAAGACATGTCTATGCATAAATTATCACAAGCGAGTCTTTAGGGAAAGCAGCGCAGCTGACATGTGTGACAGCACTAAACTTAACCATGTTCTAGAGTGGGAATAATTTAGGAACTATCAGAAATAAATTACTAGTCATGTGACCTATGCACCTTCCCAAATTTCAGTATAAGTGGGGGAAATTTGAAGTATAGAAGAAATACGTTCCAGCAACTAAGCGCACTTTCTACATCATGCTTGCGAGGGATTGACGTGTGACGTTCTGCGACAGTTAACACTTACACTACATACATTATAATTGTGTGTGAAGTTCCGCGCCAAAAAGTGTTAAGTTCCACGTTTAAGAAAGCTCACTACAAGAGAATCATATAGGAACAATGCATGCGAAGAGTAGCGCCAAGAAATATTAAGTGCTCACCACTATGAATATGCTGCATCAATGGACCATGAACTTTGCAAGCAGCACTCTAACAACTCACACCACAGTAATCTGCAAAGCACTTCCATTCACTCTGCGTTCAGTAAAGACGACACAAGATGCCACACAACTCCGACGCAATGCTCGAACAGGTGGCGTGCATACAAGTGAGATTAAGAATCACAATAAACCAACATTCATCCAGGAGTCGAGGTGTTTTCCTTAACAGACCTACAAGTCAGGGTGCACCCAACCCTGAATTTCCAGATGAGAGCCTCATGCCGGGCTACACTGAAGAGAATCCTGACAAATGAAGCAAATCCCTCGTTCGTTAAACCCCATCCATTAACAATTAACCATTCAATGACTGAGGGATCATACAAGGAGGTTTCCACCGGGCTGAACTGCCTCATTTTGATACTAGATTTTTGGGTAAAAATAATTTTCTCTACATACTAAACAAAGAGAGAAAAAGGAAAACAGAGAGCCATTTTACATAAAACAAACATTTTGGAAGCAAAAGGATTAAAAACATTAATATAAGCTTAAAAAAGAAATATAACTCTGATTGTTAACGATGCTGTAATATCTTTCTGGATTGGTCAACAAATACCAAAATGCCACAGAAGAAATTAATGTCAATGTGCAGACTGAAAAAAGGCATGACTATATGGCTGTCCTTTATATAAAATTAAAGTTTAAAACTTAATGAATGCACAATATGCAGAATACCATGAATTGTGACAAACTCTATGTAAGAGCCTAGATAACATTAAAAAACAAAATGGTGATATTAGCAAATTATACTGTGATGCAGGAGTAAAAGTACTTAAAAAAGCCTTTGGACAAACATGATGACATTTTTACTGACCAAAAATATGAGAAATTGGTATTAAATTCCTGCTGACTTTTGAATAACTATAAGCAGAATGTCCCAGAATGAAAGTTCACTTTTTAAATTATGTACTTTGTATGAGGGCAGGATTGTGCTTTTACCATGTAATAGTAGTACATATTTAGCACATACTTACTAATCATTTAGCCTGCAGCATTATTCATTCTTTATGGTGTGAGTTAGGCTGCCGATTCTAAAAAGTGAACAGTAATTCAGGGTTATAATGCACATTACTTTAAAATAAAACTCTAAAATGTGCTATGTGGCATGCTGAATGCTACCTCTACCAGAGAGTGTAATTCAGAAACTGTGAGCTATATATCACTTATGACACAGATATATTAGAAATTAAATATTATTTCTCTACATCAAATTATATTTCTTTAAACATATTAATTATTTTAAATGTAACTGAAAAACAAAATGCTTTGTTTTGCATTCCTATTAAAAACACAATGAATGCTTCCAAAGCAATCATGGTAATAATCAGTCATTGAAGAAACAATATCATGTAATTATCAAATATGAATTATGAAAATGACACAAAACAACAGAATTAATAGCCTGCCTTGGTAGTGTGGTGGTCGCATGTCTGCCTCACGTTCAAGAGATCCCGAGTTCGAATCTCGGTCAGGGTGAGTTACCTGGATAAGGTTTTTCCTGAGGTTTTCCCTTATCCTAAATAATGAATGTCGGGTAACTCTAAGCTCCATGGACCTTGGGCCCATTTGAGCATCATTTCACTCATTCCATTCATCATCCGATATGACTTCAAAAAAGTTAAAGGATGTTAAAAAAAAAAAACAGTTTAATTGTTAAATATATGGGTCAGAAATAGCTTACATAGAAGATTTACAAATACTATATCTTTAACTTCAACATATTTTACAATGCATCGAGTTAAGATAATTATCTTTTAGAAAATAAGCATTAGTTCTATCCTTTTCAAAGGATGATGCTTTCATTTAAAGACATCAAATACAGTAGAATCTGGGTAATGTGTTCCATAACATACTTTTTCATATATCAAATTAAATACATTAATTAGTATAAAAATGTCACCTTTAATATGTTTTGAAACCATTCATGACTATATTTGAATTTTACTGGCACTCATTTAATATTTTGGCCCATCATTGCCCATTCAATTGGTAACTAATCACAATGCAGTCGTAGTGGAGCAATATGATCAATATGATACATAATTAAATTTATCATAACAACACTGTTTTCAACACTTCCAAGAAAGGAATTGTTATGATACATAATGTTTTAGTTTGGCATGATAAAGTAGATAAATGAACTCAGCATAATGAATTTGGTCTCTGAAAGGTGATATCTCCTATAAATTAATGCTAGCTTCTGATATTGACTGTAAAAACATTGCATTTTACACTTTTTTTATATCTACTTGTAATAAAGAAAAGGAACAGCAAACAACTGAAAAGTCCTTCAATGAATAGATCATTAATTTGAATGGAATTGAATGTGAGTCATCATCATCAACATCCAGAGAGCTACTTCCTGCAGTGATTTCCAACATTGTCATCATGACTTTTCCCTCATGGCAGCCTCATAAGGGATGCCTCAGGTCCTTGGTATCACTAAGGTGTTACAGAAATAGTGGAGGCTAAGGTCCCAGAGTCCACATTGCAGTAAGGGGAAATTGACAGTATACCCTTACTGAATACATGACCTATACTGCACTCTGATGAGGGTATCTTAGATATGGCTGGACAGAGGGAAGCAGAGTTTACGGCTACCATGCTATTTTAACATTATTCACAACTAGCAAATGTTAGTATTTATTTATTACCAATATAACCAATGCATGTTATGATAACTGTGCTATTCCATATATCTCAACATCTTGAACCAAAAAATATAGTAAGTCAATTTTTTCTTCTTTTTATTCCCTTTACGTGGAAAATAGTTTGGTATTTTTTTCCCTTCAAATTTGGCATTAGTGACTTTAACCCTTGCTTGGTGTCTGGGGTCACATAGGAACCATTTTAATGTGAACGTAGAGTTCTCATCTTTCAGGTATGCTTTTTGTGTACTTTTTATTATAAATGGTCAAAATATTGGTCAAGATTGGCAATGGAATATCCAGCATGTGTTTCTGTTTCTTGAATTTCCAAATTTTCTTTTCTATTAACTGTTTACTGTATCCATTAACTGCAGCTATGTTGATCATGTGGTTATATTCCTTGTTGTATTCATTCTGTTTCAATGGGATGTTGACTAGTCTATGTGCTAAGCTGTTCAAAACTGCATGTTTGTGGGGTGTAGGGTTGTAGCTCTCGTTCTTGATGTAATTCTCACAAACATGCAGTTCTGAACAGCTTAGCACATAGACTAGTCAATGATAATCACATAAACTATCCAATTTTGGGTCCTCTGTCCAAATTTTAAACTTAATTCCCTCCTATCTCTCAAACAGAAAACAATATGTTAAATTTCATCAATCACAATCCTATACTTTTACTGTTAATTCCGGCACTCTTCAAGGATCAAATTTGCAACCATTATTTTTCATGCTCTTCATAAATGATCTACCAAACTGTGTCACTAACTCCAAATGTCTTTTATATGCTGATGATCTCAAATTATATAGGAAAATTTACATTGTTTATGATATAATAAAGTTACAAAAAGATCTGGATAATTTTTATAAATGGAGCTTGGAAAATAAACTTCCATTTCAATATTAAAAAATGTTCCTTTATTGTCTTATACTAGAAAGAAGTACTACTTAAATTCTAATTATCTTTTAGAAAATTTTCCACTAGATAGAGTGAATTCCATCAGAGATTTAGGTGTTACCATGACCCAAAACTTATCTTTTAGTCAACACATTGCAGTTATAACCAATAACTCTCTCAAAAAATTGGGTTTTGTATTTAGAATCTCCTGAGACTTAAATGATACTGAAGTTATGTTAATTTTATACAAAAGCCTTGTTCAAAGTAACTTGGAATATACCTCAGTTGTATGGTCACCTATCTTTAAATGTTATAACGGTCATCTGGAGAAAATTCAGAAAAGATTTCTGAGATATATATATATACCACAAAACCCACAGTGTATTCACTTATAATCGGTGTATTCCATATATGCAACTGCTAAAGGAATTCAAAATAATGTCACTCTCTGTTCGTAGAATACTTGCTGATCAATTATTCCTTTATAAACTTGTGAATGGGCTGGTATGTAGCGAAGAATTACTTAGTCAAATCAATTTTAATGTCAGCATTGCAAATTTCAGAAACCGTCAACTGCTCCAGTTTAGAACACCAAAAACGTCATCCCATAAAAATTCCCTTATTTTAAGGTTATGTGCCAAGTGTTTTAGTATTAGTTTCAGTAGTTAGTTTTAGTATTATTTAGTATTAGTTTTTTGTATTCCTGTTTGTAACTTTTGTATTGCACTTAAATTTGTATATGTTTAGTTTTAGTTTTTTGTATTACATTTTGCATTGTCCTTTTTCTTACTTTTATATTTAAAGCCATGTTTGTAAATTATTATGTATGTAGCTACTATAATTGGAGCATTGCTCTGTTGTAGCACAAGTAAATAAATAAAATAAATATTTATGGTAATATGACGGTCAGTAGCACAGAATTTTTTGTAAAAGGGGTCAGAAAATATCCCAGGTACATATGTTATTTTCCATGTTATATTACAAATTTACTACAATAATTAAAATTTGGCAACAATGCACCTAGTGAACCTTCATTTGTGTGTCTATTGTTACAAATTCATAGACAATACATACACATGCACCGTTATAACAAATTATTATAAAATACAAACACAATTAGCAATTGCGTTTAGTGCAAGTTAGACATAAAAAAAGATGTGAAAAATAAAAAACCCGATGTGATAATGTTCTACAAATCAACAAAGTCAGGTGTTGATACTGTTGATAAGATGGCTAGGCTATTCAGTGAAATGTGGAACAAGAGGGTGGCCACTTGCTCTATTTCTTAATATATTTACTTAGCATGCCTCAATGCTTACGTCCTGTAATGTAAATTTTTACCTCATATGAGCAGTAACATTTGCTAGAAGAGAATTCCTCTCAGAACTGGGAAAAGAGCTAGTCAGACCTCAAATTGAGAGACAAAGTGCAGAACAAAACGCATTTGTTCAGCAATAACTCAGGCTGGTTTCAAGGGTCTTCTAAATGGCAACCAACAGGACCAGGATGCAGATGTTCCAAATATGAAATGAAAAAAGATGTGATTCCTGCCCAAGGTCAAAGGACAAGAAAGTGAAAAAACAATGTGATGAGTGTCACCAATTTATCTGCAAAGAACATGTAAAACTGTTGTGCAATGAGTGTTCATTTCAAGTGGAGAATGAGTAGAAGTTTATTTATAATAATATTTTTTATAAAATGATAATGCACATCATAATAAAAAATTACAGTATTATTATACAGTGTGAGGTAAATGAACATTTTGTGTTAAGATAGTATGTATATTTTTTGGAACTAAAACATATATGATTTCAAATTTCAGACATGGTTAGTATATAACTTATATTGCTTACAACCATGGAGTTTTAATTTAAAAGATGTGCTTTGGTCTTAAAATAAAGTTGTTTTATTTTTGTGGAGGTATTTTACACTTTATCACCATTTAGCAGTTTGAATTACTTTGGGGTGAAAAAAGACCCCAGACATATAATATATTTTTTGAGAGCTGATACCATGCGAGGGTTAAAATACCACATGATTAAAGATATATCTAGAATGTTATTTTTTTTTGCATTGTTTCCAAGTCCAAGCACAAACCTAGCACATTTTTTTTAGTTAACCCAAATGCTGCCATGGCCTGCCACTAAAGTGACTCACACAAATACAAGAAAGCTTAAAAACATACTATTAGATGGTACTGTAGTTTGAGTTTAGTAACATTAACAAAGGAGATATGGTTGATTTTAAATTATCCAATGGCTAGATCCCAATTTACTGTATGAAAATACTAAAACTCAAAATCTACAATGATTCCATCACTGCAAATGAAACACCTATTTTTTCATCTTCTGTAGATAAAACTTTGGATTTTAAGAGGACAAATTGTCATAGTGGGGAGAGGAGAGGATAGGATAGGTTTATGGTTCTTTTGTGCCACATCAAAAGTGGAACTGAGAAATTGGTGTCACTGGTTATTACAAAAGCACACAGTTCATTTTGCTTCTACAATGTACAGTCTTTTCCATGTAAGCACATTTTTTTCAACACATCTGCAATATTTGAACATTTCTTACTCGTATGTGATACAAAACAAACAGTAAGAAACAAGAAAATTGCACTCCTAGTTGTGTGACTTATTAACTAAAGGATATGGTTTCTTACTATGCTCACCATCACATAACATAGCAAACTGTGGATGTGCTCTTTGGTCATTAATTGTGCTTCGACGCTCCTTGTAAGATTCACCAATAAGTTACACCACCTTCACCAGACACCCCAAAAGTAGATTAGGTTCTTTTAGTCAAAAATCCATCATCACCTTAACAATATCACCAATATGTCAGAGGAGAATTCTGGTAAGTTTGCAAAACCAAAAAAATTTCAAGCAAGAACTAGAAGTCGTCAAGGTGCCAGATACTGCTGGTAGTGAATTAGGGTCACTCCAACTGATGAAGATAGCATTCTGTGTATGTGTTTCTTTCCTCTTCTGTGTATGTTTTTCTTACCTCTTTGCAATGAGTTCTATGTATATGCTCTCTTTTATTTTGTTCTTTGGTTGTTGGATAAATATAATTGTGACACAACGTTACTTTTATGGTGCATATGTATGTGTGTTTGTATCACATTTTGGTGCCAAAATATGGTTAGAAGGGAGAAAATAATATGGAAATCACTCAAATTATCTCACGACAAATAACGCTGCACTGGCTCACTGATCTATAGAGTCAAAGTTGGTTACACTATCTCCAAGGCGTTCGCTAACTGTGTATAGAAGTTAACAGGACAATCAGATACTACATAACTTTCAGTAAGAAACTGCTTACATGCAATTCTATAGTTGTTAGTTCTCAGGACTAACAAATTACCAGTTATATAACAAATTTTATCATTTACAATGACAGAAGACAACCTGAAAAGAAAATTAAGAAATCTCTGAAAGAAACGTAAGACTGTATGATTGAAAATAACAAGATTCAGCTCTGCAATTAATGATGGGGAATCTGATCCAACCACGGACTATGAATACAACAAGCTTAGGCTGGAAAATGTTTCAAATCAACTCATCTTTCTTAACGAAGAAATTCACTAACTCCTGTCAGACACTGAGTATGAAGATGACGTCAGTAGCTGTGAAGAATATAGAGACATAGCTAAGCTGGCAATCTTGAAGGCATCATGCATCATCGGTGATAAAGAAACCACATCGGTCGCATTTCGAATTCGCGGCATCAAACGCAATTCCAACATCTGAGCCATCACCTTTGATATACACGGTGAAGCTACTCACCCTTAAGTTAGAGCCATTTGCGGGCGATGTTGAAAAATGGTCAAGATTTTGGGAGCAATTCCTCAAGTCATCCATAGATAATAACCCGTCCGTCACAGTCATTGACAAACATGTCTTTCTCCGGGGCTATTTGGAAGATTAACAAAGCATATGATGAGACAAAGCGAACTTCAATTTCATGTTAAGGTGACAAGAACCACATTACCCAAGCACATCTTGACTAGCTCGAAGCCTTAAAAAGCTGATTAACCCCTCTCCGGAAGCTTTAAATGTTTAATTCATAGAGTGTAACCACGTATTCAGGCCTTACAAGCTTTAGGGGAGAATGTCGACTATTATGAACGCTTGCTATTTCCAAAATTGTTACAAACATTTCCCGGTGATATCGTGTGTCGTTGGATTTTACATGCCAGAAGGGAAAACATAGCAGAAAGTGACATCACAAGACTCATGAAATTCTTGAATGATGAGGTAGAGAGCACCATGATCACATATAAAATAAAGAGTTCCAGTTTGACATCCACTGCAGCTAGCTTTCAAGTTAACACAAAATCAGGCAGGTTCGATAAACGAAAGTGGAAATCACTTTCAGAATTCTGTGTGTTCTGCAAGTCCCATAGTCATCTGGCTCAGAATTGCACAAAGGCATCTAGTACGAAAGAACGCATTGGAAAGCTTAAGGCCTCCAATCAATGCTTCTTATGTCTTAACAGAGGGCACATTATTAGAGATTGTCCAAAGAAGTATAGGATGTCCTGCAGTAAATGTAAGCAGTCCCACCATGTTTCGATTTACAATAAATGAGAGGAACCAGTGTCAGTGGGCAATATCGACATAGGAACACGAGGCTTCATCCATCTTAAAACAGCCCGTGCTTCATTCATTGGACCAACCGGTGAGAGTAAACTAACATGTTCCATACCAGATGCTGGTATCCAGTCAAGCTTCGGTAGCATCGATTTTATGAAACAACTACAGTTAAAGGTTATCGGACAAAGGGATTGTTGTTTCAGGATTTGAGTCACAGCATTCCACCTTCATGGACCCCGGACTCATTTGAGCATCATTTCACCAATTTCATTCATTGTCCCATATGACTCAATGCTGGAGGATGTAAATCACAAAAAAGCATTCCACATCCAGAACTCCTAGACTCATTAACTTCAAAATTAGCAGTGGAAGAACCACCATACCCATATCAGCCTTTGAAAACTCCAACAAGTACATGCCACATCCAACAGCAACATTTGACGTTCAGTCATTCTTACTTCAAGTTTTCACTGCAGACGATGAATGTGACCTACCAATAGAAATTTTGAGAGGTGGCGATCAGTATTTGAAGATAGCTGAAGATGGTCAGCTGATACACCTCTCAGACATGCAGGTACTTGTACCTTCAAGACTGGCCTGGATATTTACTGGAAACAATGGCTTTTTGGCTTTTAGATGCTCCTCTGGTAGACGAGGATTTCCCCACACCATATATTCTGACAATGCAAGAACCTTTCAGGCAGTTAACAAGGAGCTGACAGAGCTCAGTCAAATCCTGTGTCATACCGTAACTAACTACCACCGTTCGCACAATAACACCACCTGGAAGTTTATTCCATCATGGGCTGCTTGGTGGGGAGGGTGGTGGGAGAGAATGATTGGAACAACTAAGAGATGCCTCAGGAAGATGTTAAGCAAGAACCTGGTTGACCACAAATAGAAGTGGAGGCAACGATTAACTCGAGACCGATCACACAAGATAGCTCAGACATATTAACGCCAAGTTACTGATTTCATTGTGAACGCTTGACAGCCTTGCCTACCAGTCCAGAGCCCACCATTGAGATAAATATGAGAAAAGAACTGGAAATCAAACTATGCAACAACACCTCGGCATTAACACATAATCAGAAAACATCAGCAGTTGTACCTGAATAGCTAAAAGCAGAAGTCCTGAGTAGACAAGTGGAACCTCAAATCTTGTACAACAAGGTAGAACAATGTACAAAAACATAGTGAACTTGTCATATGGGAGAGAATATACATAGAAAAACATAAAAACCAACTAATGAACTTTGAAATCCCGCCAGAAGAGAATCCCACATTTAAGTTCATCACTAAATCAACAGATGGCAGCAGCAACTCCAGAATTACCCACATCACTGGATCAAGCTTTAGTCACATAAGAGCCGAAGATGCAAACGATGGTTTGCGAAACATGTCCTCAAAATAGGTATATAAGTGAAGCCGATGTGTTATAAATATGACTCATCAATAAATTAATAAGGTAGAACTTACTGGTTTTGGTGGAGAAGGAGATTACACATTCTACACTGACAGATCCAAAACAAAAGGAAACATTACGGCACGTCTGGTAGTCTATAAAGAAAGGACAGAGGTTTTTTCAAAATCAATAAAACTCCATTAGCAATGTACAGTCTCTCAAGCAGGGCTACCGGGTATACAAATGGCATTAAACTAGATAAAAGGCAGTCTGAAACATGCAATTAAATTTGCCATTAAGGTCGACCCACAAGCAGCCCTGAATGCAATCAAAATAAACAAAAAAACTAATCCCAATGTTAATCAAATCAGGACAGATCTTCAAGATATACAAAGTAACAACCAAGTCAATTTCTACTGGATTCGAGGACACACAGGTCATTATGGGAACAAAAGGGCTGACTTTCTTGCAAAAACAGACTTAAAGCCGCAAAGAACAATAGCATATGACAAACTACCTCTTTCGCTCTGCAAACAAAAACTCCAACAATACTATATAAACTTCTGGAATGTGTTGTATATATCGTCAGACAAAGCTTCCCACACCAAACTAATTTTCCCATGCACTGACTTCACTGAAAATGAAGAAACTGAGTCTTATACCATGTGATTCATTCTTGAATTCTGAAGCTTGGGTTCATCAACTGCTTAGTGATGACATCATACTAAAAGATGGGTTTTCAAGAGTGGGGAGTAAAGAATGGTCCCTTGCCTATGCTTTGCATCCTTGCCTTTGCTTTGGGTCCTAAATCACTTGTTATTCGCATAAGAACTGCAGTATCTGTTAGTCTCATGTTGCCAGCGGACACTGTGAGCGAGATTGTGAGTAACAAGCAAGTGAGATAGTGGATGGAATAAGCACTTGATTATCTCTGACCAACAAAGGAAGCTTCACCTTATTATTATAAAGGTATGTATTCTTATGCAGTTCATATAATATTATTTTTTATCTTTTCTCTGCTACGATTCTCAGGTCACAGAGAACATACTAATGAGATTCCCTTGCATCTCAGATACACAGGCTTTAAATAATTAACTATGGGGCATTTTAGTATCCCCAGAAAGTTAATTATAAGGTAAGGACTGAAAGAGCAATAGAATTTTATAAAGTTGTTTTAAATTTTATTTCATAGTCATTATAGTAGAAAAAGTTCCAATGTTTCAAATATAACAAAATTATGAAAACTATGAACATCTCTTTTATACTGTATTGTTTCTTCAATAACTATATGTTACAGTAAATAAATTTCTTTGGTAGCGCACAAGTGCTCATCTTAACATAATCACACATTTAAATGATTGATGTCAGACATATGGTCTAAAAATACGTCTAAACTCTGTATGAGTATATTTTCATTGTCATTTTGTCCACTTCTAACATTAATACCTGTGTCTGTATAAATGCATTAAAGGCAGGAATGGGACCAATACTGTTAATGCCTCAGACTCAGTAGCATCAAAGTAAGTCTAACATTCTAAGAGAAATCATTGGTAATTTTTTAATGTTCAATTTTTTATTTCTATTTCAGACTCTACTATTTGCAGATGTTTCATTTTATGCTAAAAAGTACTAAAGAAGTCAAGCATAAAATATTGCTGAATTCATTATTTTTGGCTCCAATCTGAACTGTAAATCTTTTAAGTGAATTAATACTTCAATCTACTCTTATCTAAATGAAAACATCTAAAAGTGATGTGGCATGGGAAGAAGTGAAGTAGCCTGCAATGCTAAATAATATGTGATAGAAACCAGTTTTCAGAATGCATCACATTGGATTGTTTCTTCATTCCAGTGATTCATTCCTGATCTTTGCAGTTACTTACTCCAATGAAATGAATCCAGCATTCAATACTTAAGAAATTTGATCTTTCAGCATATGAAAATACTTGTTTTTCCTTCAATCTGTTTGTGGCTATACATTCATATGGAGCTTTCATTCTCTGATACGAATAGGCCACTCGGAGTACTGGATTTTGTCATACATTTTGTTTCATTGGTTAAGTGTGTACAGTAGCAACAGTATTAACAAAATGTGGAGTATTTTAAAATGCACATAACTCATACCTTCAGCAATATATAAACATGCAGCAAAACTTCTTGCACAGCGAAATTCCATAGTACATCAAACTTTAAAGAGACTTGCTACATCTTTAATGTCTCTCTTTAACAGAGAGTTTACACCTAATTCAGTAGGGGTGGACAATGGACTTTGATTTCTTTTCCAGGTTTCAAAACAAAGAAGGAAGCTTTTGCTGCACTTATTTATCTATGAATGAAAATTCTTTAATTTCAAAGTTTTTAATGCTGTACTTAGATTTGAGCAAAGACAAAAATTTATTTATCATAGTTTATTGTTAGAAATACTATCATTTTAATATACTATATGACATATCTGTAAGCTTCTTAAAATGAAAAAAAAATGTTTAACAATTTCAGAATGTTTGTTGTAGAACTGTCACAAAATTTAATATAAAACTAATTATGTTTATGCATCGAAAACATAAATACCAGTAAAATGGTATTTAACTCTATAGATGGTTTTATACGCTGTGTATAAGGTATTGAATACTGGCACTAAACATTCATACTAGCATAAGTATCGAGGCATAACAGTATCATCCCATTCCTAATCAAAACTGTGATCACAACATTAAATTTGTATGTTACTAGAACATTATCAACAGGAATGATAACATTTGTCTTCTACTGCATGTTGTATGTAAAAAAAAAAAAAAAAAAATACAAATGTATTGCTGTGTACTGCAAAGGGCAGCTAACATATTTACATCAAGACAAATTCATCATAAGCTCTGAGTATAAACAATTGCATAAAAGTAATATTACAATTACATATACACACATATATTGTATGAAAATAAAGAAAATAAAACATTTTAACAAACAAAAACCTTTCTCTCAAATTTAAATGCCATCACTTATTAGCTAAAATAGTCGATAAATCAATGGTTGATAAGTAAGACTGGATAATAATATCCATTGGATTTATACTTTCAAATGGTTAAACAGTAAGTATAGAGAGATTCTTACCATGTCAATCATAACACAAGTTTTAAAAATGCTGGCTGGAATGTGAGCTTATTCTTCTTCTGATGATGTTGATGACGTGGAAGATGCTGGCATGCTGCTAAACCAATTTTCTCTTGCACCATGAAGGGAAGACACTGCTGCACCATGTATTGGTACAGATCTGCAAAGTGTAAGACTGTATTTAGAAAAGTAGCATTCAAAATTAGTCAACTTTTCCATATAAGATCTAACTTTTAGCACTCTTAACTTTTAATTATATATATTAACACTTGCAATATAAGACCTACATCTGAAAGTCTATCAATTCTTATAATTCAATGTAATTAATTTGAAACACATATTGGGAACTTTTTTGTCTCGATAAGCATTTGTACAAATCTAAATTTAGAGTGCAATCTGGCTTGGCTTGTATGTAGTTTTCATTTTTAATGCAATAAGGGACTTAAAACTGACATTCCAATGCCAAGTTTCAACACAGCAGAAAAAAGTTTACTAATTATGTAACAACAAAATTATGCAATATGAACATAACTTATGCCTGTGAAATGTTAAACATTGGTCCTATGAAAATGTTAAACTAGAAATTGCAGCAATGCTGTATATACTAGCACATCAAATCAGTTTTACAGGCAACAGTGAAAGATAGTATGGTACGTACTACTTGGGACATATATTTCTTGTATTGTTTACTTGTGACCAACATAGCTGTTGTATTATGTAGTAAATATTATATTCTTGATCTACATAATGATACACCTAGCGCCTTCTTTTGTTTAATTTTGTTTATAGCATTCTTGTTCCGTTGTTATAGTGTGTCTGTGGTCTTTGCTAATGTAAAATCTAAAATAAAGCTAAATAAAACCACTAATGGCCTACTTTATTAAAATATCCACCACTCCAACATGATAGCAGAGCAGGGTTATAAAGGTTGAGTGGTTCGGTTGCGTAAAAAAGGCAAGAAAAGTTTAACAAAGTAATATTAAGAAGAGGCCACGAGAGAAGTAAGGCACACCTGGTGTATATTACGGATTGAAAAGTACAGCTAAAAGGACGTTATCTTCACCAAAATGGCTGAACAAGCTAGGATTGAAGACATAATGATGCCCATTTTTGATGGTGTAAACTATTCAAGCTGGAAATTAAGGTTAGTAACTTTATTAGAATATAAAGAATGTAACGAGACGGCCATTTGCATGATGTCTGTTAAATATGCTGATAAAGAGGCAGATTGGAAGAAAATGGATTTAAAGGCAAGAACTATAATAATGAGTACAATTTCTGACTGACAATTGGAATATATTAGCGAATGTACAACAGCTTATGAAATGATGAGAAAATTCGACAAGATGTATTTAACCCAGTCTACTGCTATGCAAATGATTTGTAGAGGAAAAATTTAAGAAATTAAATTAAACAACTACAATACAATAGAAGATTTCTTTGTTCATTTTGAGAAAGCTACGAATGACTTCAAATCGGCTGGTGGGAATATTGATGAACCCGAAAAGATGATATACTTGCTTAGAGCTTTACCTCCAAGTTACAGTTATACTGGAGATTTTATAGATGAAATTCCAGAGGAACAGAGAACAGTAGATTATGTAAAATCAAAAATAAAAGAGAAAAATATGAGGACCAGTGACAGACAAGAAAATTGATATGAGTACGTTTGCATCAAAAACCAAAGCAAGAAGTTTCACAGTGGAAAGACCGGCCATCTCAAAAAGGACTGTTGGCACAGTCAGAAAATTGGCCAAGGACAACAAAGCTACCAAGGAAGATATCTGCCCAGTCAACGCCAGCAAGGACTACAGAGAGGTTTCAACAGAGGTGGATTTCAGCGAGGTCGTGGCCGAGGCAGAGGACAAGGTTGTCGTTGAACACTCAGCAAGACAGCTCTACAGCCGCATCATGGACAGCTCAAGTATGTAATCCAGAAGTAAATCAGGTAATGGGCTGTAGCGAAGGGGAATATGATAATAACAATTAAATTAATTGGTTGTTAGATAGTGAACGTACAGATCATATTATAAAGACTGATAAATTTTTCTGTAACTATGTAGAATTAAAAATTCACATTGATGTGAAACTGCCAGATGGTAAAGTGCTGTTGTTGTTTTCAAATGCTAAGCTTTGGCAATGAAGCCATTAGCTCTCTTGCTCCCCAATATTTCTGTGTAGTGGGTCCTGCAGGTAGGACTTCACAGGTTAAAAGATGTTCTTCAGTCATTTCCTCTTCTTTGTTGCACACAGGACAATTTGGACTTGTATAAATTCCTATTCTGTGTAAGTGTTTGGCCAAATAATCATGTTCTGTAAGTAATCTAAAATTTGCTACTGCAGCTTTACGTGGGATTTCTGGAATAATTTCTGGATTTTTAATTGAAATGCTCCATTTTTTATAAATGGCTTTGTTACACATGGATTGGTTTTGTTTGTTTTTATATTTGCTTTTGATTAATCTTTTTATGGATGTAAAGGGTAAGTTTTTACTTTTGTTCTGAATTAAATTTGCACCTTTTTTGGCAAGAAAATCAGCTGATTCATTTCCAGCAATTCCACAATGTGCAGTTATCCTCTGTAATATAATTCTTTTCTGTAGTTTTTTAAGTTGTTGGATTTTTTTGTTACATTCTTTAATTTGGATTGACCTCATTTTATATGAACTTATTGCACATAATGCTGCTTTAGAATCATAAGTATGACAGCAGTTTTTAATTTATCTATTCTGTATACAAGGTGTTGGAGTGAAATATGAATAGCTGTTACTTCTGCATCAAAATTTGTTGTGTGGTATCCTGCTGGTTGATAGAATGAGAAAAGTGCTCCTGAGTTGTTCAAGTTAGATCCATCTGTGTAGATATGTAACCATTCTTCAGGTGGGTATCAATTGTTCACAGTTTCTAATGCTAGTGCTTTTAGTTCAGGTTTGGAAGTTTCAGATTTTGTAACTATTTGTTCTAAATCTAATGGAATATTAATTGGTTCAAAAGTCAGTGGGTTTTCTTTGATTAAAATGTTTTCTTTAGAATTAGGAACATTCAGATCTGTTTTTAATTCCATAACTTTGTGTAGGAAACTTGTTTGTGTTTTCATCTTGATTGGTTGTAGTAATCTTTTCTCCCATTTTGTTGTTTTTAACTGCAAAATTTTTTCATGTTGTATTACTGCCTGCTCCTCTAAAGTTAGATGTATTAGATAGTTCCGAGTTAAGGCTTGCATTGCCGTGATTGGAGATGATTTTGCTGCACCGGTTATTAGTCGCAGGGCCTGATTTTGGCATACTTCTAGGTGATTTATGTTGGAACTGTTTACTGTAATTATTACCACTGCATTATAAAGAAGTATTGGCTTGATGAATGTTTTGTATGTGGTGTTCAGTGTCTCCCGATTACTGGCCCACTTGACTCCAGCTAATCTTTTCAAAATTGAGAATTTTTTTGTTGACTTGTTTACTACTGCTTCAATATGATGTCTCCAAGATAATTTTGAATCAAAACTTGTTCCTAAATATTTTGTTTCATATGTTTGTTTCAGGTTTGTTTTCTTGAACTGCAGATTAAGTTTAGGGATTTTCTTTTTTAAGCTAAATATTTGGAATGTTGTTTTATCAGTATTTATTTTCATCAAATTGTTGTCAGTCCACTTTTCCAATAGTATCAGAGCCTTTTCCATTGAAGTTTTGGATTTCTCTATTTGTGGGGAAGATGTCCACATGATCATGTCATAAGCAAAAAGTGCTGTTCTTTATTTCTGTGATTGATACAGCCACGGGAAGATCATTGATGTAGATGTTGAACAAGATTCTACTCAGTACTGCACCTTGTGGTAGGCCCATTTTCATTTGTCGGAATTTGGATGTACTATCACTATATTTTGTAGCACAGAAACGTTGAGAGAGAAACTGAGTGATCCAATTTAACATGTTATCTTGAATGCCTAGTTTTGAAAGTTTCTCAAGAAGTTTATGCCTCCATACAGAATCAATATATATATATATATATATATATATATATATATAATGATATTATATATTCGTTGATCTTTGAATATGTTGTAAAGATAAAGATAAAATAAAAAAGGTAAAAACAAGCTTAAAGATTTGCAATAAAAGATTTAGGAAAGATTAAAGGTTATATTGGAATAGATATTGATTATAGTGATGATAGAAATAAAATGACATTATGTCAAACAAAATATATTGAATCTTTGGCTATTAAATATAATCTGCAAAATATGAAGTTGTATGATACTCCAATGGAAACAAACTTAAAATTAGAACAAGCTAGGGAAGTAGATGAAAGTATAAAGTAGGTATAAAGTATAGAAATATAATAGGTGACATATTGTATATTAGTACAGGCACTAGGCCAGATGTAGCGTACAGTGTTAATTACTTATGTCGATTTCAAAGTTGCTATGACCGAACACATTACAAATATGCAATGAAAATCTTAAAATATTTGTATTAAACTAAGAATTTAAAGTTAACGTACTATAATAATGTAAAAACTGAAACATTAGATTGTATGGTAGACTCTGACTATGCAGGAGATAATGTAGATAGGAAATCTACAACAGGTTTTGTAATTAAATTATTTGGAACCTTATTTTTTGGGGGAAAACCCATAAACAAAGTACAGTAACTAAATATTCAACTTTTGCAGAATACATTGCTATGTCAGAAGCAGTGACATAAGCACTTTTCATTAGAAACATGTTAAGTGAATTATTCAATGTAAAGTTTGATAAGCCAATAAAATGTATGAAGATAATTCAGGTGCAGTTGTGATTACGAAATTTGGTAATTTTACAAAGAATTTAAAGTATATCAAAGTGCAGTATCATTATATAAATGAAAACTATGAAAAGGGTATAACTGATATTGTAAAAATCGATTCAAATTATAACTTAGCGGACATGTTAACTAAAAGTTTATGTACGACCAAATTTTTTAAAAACAGATTAGGGTTAAGGTTGATTTAGTATACAGCATAAGTTTATTAAGAGTATTGTCTATGTAAAAGATCAAGATTATAAATTTAAGAAGGTGTGTTGCATTATGTAGTAAATATTTCATTCTTGATGTTCATAATGATACACCTAGTGCCACCTATTATACTTATGTATAAAGTTTATGCATCCTTCTTTTGTTTAATTTTGTTTATAGCATTCTTGTTCCGTTGTTATAGTGTCTCTGTGGTGAGTGCTAATGTAAAATCTAAAATAAAGCTAAGTAAAACCACTAATGGCCTAGTTTATTAAAATATCTGCCACTCCAACAATAGCAACTATCCCTGTTGTGTATTGGCATAAGTTAATGGATGTAAAGACAGTAAGCACCACCAAACCAGCACTATTGCTAAATGTTCCAAGTAGTACACAGATAACACTGTGCTTTAGGAGTATTTTGATGCAAACGGCCAGCTAAAGAAATTATGTTGAAACCTCTCTTTGTTTTTCACACAATAGTTTTAAACCAATGGGTTTCAAAATGGGCAATCTAATGTGTGCATATGGATAGGCAGAAAATAACACAGTTACCTTAATACAACAGTTTCTGAAGTAATGGAAATAGAAGTAACTAGTTCCCCATCAGCAGTTACAAATGGAATGAGTACAGAGTAATTGTAGACTTAACATTCTAAAGGGGCTAAATGCCTTAAATCTGTATTTCTGGTGATCTCATAAAATTTATGGGTGGTATGTAGTACTTATATTTGCTATAAGCAAGTACAGAGACAATTAGAAAAGTATAAAAAGTATCAGAAGTATCCTGTTTTGTACTTATCTGAACAAAACAAAACATGGTTTAAAATGGAATTGTTATTGAGCTCACTCTAGTTCCAGTTTGTGTAGTACTGACTGCTCTTTGTGTTCTTTCCCTATGGCAAAAGTGTTCAACAATAATCATAATTCCCAAGACCAACAAAAATAAATCTGAACTCAAGATCCACAGACCAGTAAGCAAATTGCCTCTTTTCTTCCAAAAAATTTGCTGCTACTGCTACCGCTGCAGATCTTAAATCAAACAAAAGGAATAGCACATCCAACTAATTGGATTTTCTTGCAATAGTTTTATCCTAAACCGCTACGTAAATTATGTTATGCTTAATATATTCAAAAAGACGTCAGTCAGCCTAGGACCGTGTTTGGAAACAAAAATAATTAGTTCATAAACTTAAAAATTGCCTCTTTGACAAACATTTTCAAACATAAAATTTTATCTGTACAACCACACATATTCTGCCCAAATGTGACTCAGTATATTCCACATCTTGTCCAGTTCTGGACTGCTGCAAGGAAATGCCTTGGGCCCACCATTATAGTACCAAGAGACCCAAAAACGTAGGAACCAGCTGCGCTGTGTTTTGCCTGTCTGAAACCTCAGTGCTTGTTGCCATCTGCCACTAACATAGAAAGGCATGGATGAAACCAAGAAAAATTTTAAAACTACTTTTAAAGGCCTTACTTACTGATAATATTAAAGGGGATGCTGAAACCGGCCACCATCATTATCCATATATGCTTAGCATCTCTTTAGAACAAACTATCCATCAAAGTAGTTCACATTGAGAAATGATGGCAAATTTTCTGGAAAATATTTTGTTTTAATCCTTCTAGGGTGTGTGGGTTTGCCTTGTCACTTTATGGTTTAAGTTACCCCATGATAGAAATTGCAAGTGGTTAGGTTGGGGAACTGAGGGGGATACAAATCCCTACTAATAATTCTGTTCTAAAACACATTTTCAACAAGATCTTGTTGAGAAAAAAAAAGACAAAAATCATGCCCTGCCTGATAATTCTCTAATAAAAAGGGGAAAAAATTGTATTCATGTACATATGGGCATCAGCTGTTGAAAAAAAAAGGCCTTTAACTCTTTCTCCACTAAAGAAGAAATGCCAACATTTCCAAAAGTAAACTACGGTGAGTAATGAATAGTTTCCTAAAGAGATGGTAAACATGTATAGATAACGACAGCACCCAGTTTCAACATCTACTTTAATGACATAAGTGAAGACTTCAAAAGTAGTTTTAAAAATGTTGCATGGTTTCATCCATACCTTTCTATATTATAGCAGATGGCAAGAAGTGCTGAGGGCGCAGACAGGCAAAACTCTATGCAAGCTAGTTCCTATGTTTTGAGTCTCTGGTATATCCTTTACATCAGACTTTCTCACACATCCAAGACTTGCAATAGCACAATTCTGTGATTACATTGCTGCACTTATCTTTCGCTAAAACTGAAACTGAAACAATTTAATTGTGATAAAATTCAAAACTGTTACAACAAATGCAAGATGATAAATGCTTCTAAAATTCAAAATTATTCCATTTATCAAAAACTGTAATGTCAATTTCAATCAATAATTTTCCAAGAATTCTGCAATTGTGAATATCTTGATTTATCTCGGATGCAAAACTAACTTGGAATTCTCACTTTTATTTCAAATTTGAAAGAAAAATGAAATGTGTAGTGTTTAACGCCCGCTTTTACTACATACGGCACCGCAGGCGATGACACTGATGATACATGAGATGAAGATGGAGCACTGGTGGAAAGAGATGGCGGGGGAAACCGGAGATCCCGGAGAAAACCTGCCCCAGCGCTGTGTTGTCCACCACAACTCTCACTTTGTGGTCGCCTGGGATCGAACCCGGGCCGCCTTGGTGAGAGCCAAGCGGTCTAACCACTGAGCCACAGCACGGCCAAATTTAAAAGATGTGAACAATATAATTATTGGAAATTAATTGGTCAAATTGGTTCAAATCCCGGCTATGGCATTGAATTTTTCAGACCACTCTACGTTTCCACAATTTAGCCTACACACGGCCAGTGTGAAAGAACAATTAATTTCCATTAATTGACCTAATAGTGGTTAACTATAAAGCCCGGGCCTTAAAGTACTTTCATGTTGTAAGTCGCCATTAAGGTAATTGTCTCATGTGCTTATGAGAACTCCTAAGTGGTCTACCGGAAAAATACGAGTCAGTTGGAGAATGTAATGTTTTATCAGCACGTTGGCCATAGTAGCTCAATGGTAGAGCAGCTGGATGGAAACCAGAAGATCCGTGGTTCAAATCCTGCCTATGGCATTGAATTTTTCAGTCTGACTCTACGTTTCCACAATTTAGCCTACACACGGCCAGTGTGAAAGAACAATTAATTTCAATTAATTGACCTAATAGTGGTTAACTATAAAACCCGGGCCTTAAAGTACTTACATGTTGTAAGTCGTCATTAAGGTAGTTGTCTCATGTGTTTATGAGAACTCCTAAGTGGTCTACTGGAAAAATACGAGTCAGTTGGAGAATTTAATGTCATATCAGCACGTTGGAAATAGTAGCTCAATGGTAGAGCGGCTGGACGGAAACCAGAAGATCTGTGGTTCAAATCCCGGCTATGGCATTGAACTTTTCAGTTTGACTCTACGTTTTCTCAATACAATTATTCTTTTGATAGAGTGATAACTTAGTGGCTCAAATGAATTTAAGGTAATTTTACTGCCTTTTTGGCTAAATAGTCAGCTGTTTCATTATACCATGTATTCTGCAATGTGCTGATATTCACTGAAGAATCAAAACTTTCTATTGTGCGATGCGAGCATACTTTCTAAGTCCAAAGGTATACGCACGCGCAAGCAGACTACCAGCCGGTTCTCTTGTTGCAGCCAACATGAGAAAGATATGTAAAACTTGTAGCCAACCTCTGCACAAATGTCCCAGACATAGGTGACGCAGTCCGTGTGCAGAGGAACATAGTTTGAGCAGGCTAAGTTATCGCCTGGTCAAATTTTGTTACTCATGCACTGCATTGCACATAAACAATCCTATGACAAGATGATAATGGAGTGCTCCATAGAAAAAACATGTATGAGCTTACGGACTGTATCGGACTGGTTCGGCTACTGCCGCGAAGTGTGCATGGCATATGACACCAAGTACAATGCAAGGGGGAAAATTGGCGGTTCCAGCCACGTCGTTCAAATCGACGAATGCAAAATAGGATGACACAAGTTTCATCATAGGCACGTCGTAGAGGCAACTGGATCCTGGCAAACGACGTGGGAACGATTTTATTTTTTTGTTATTTATGTCCTCTAACATTAAGTCATATCGGACAATAAATGGAATGGGTGAAATGATGCTCAAATGAGCCCAGGGTCCATAGAGCTTAGAGTTACCTGACATTTGTCTTACAGGATACGGGAAAACCCTGGAAAAAACATTATCCAGGTAACTCACCCTGATCGAGAGTCGAACTCAAGACTTCTTGAACTTGAGGCAGACACACTACCATCTACGCTACCAAGGTGGGCAACGTGGGAACGAATGAGGTGCGGATGACGATATGCCCGAACAACAGAAGGTATGCAAATACGCACTACAGTCTAATTGCAGAGCAGGTAGAGTTCACCAGCACCATTCACACCGATGCCTGGAGGGTTTGCTGCGCACCTAGAAGTGAACCACTCAGTGCACTTTGTCAACCCTGTGACAAATGTGCACACAAACAACACAGAGTCACCAGGCGAGGACTACAATTAGGTGCAATTTAGGTACTACTTTGTGTTAGTCTGCTAGATAGTGTAATTTAGGGACAAGTAAGACTGTTGGCAGCACTGCGTTCAGTGGAGAAACAAGGATGGTTTGGCTGCACTGAATTCTTCAATATGGTTACATTACGCAGTAGGTAAATAAACAAACAATATCGTTAAAAGAACGCCCTACAACATGAAATTGCACCAAAAAATAAAGAAATTATATTAATAACCATGGTTGTATATAAAAACATCAAAAAGTGAGGAGGACTTAGAAAAAAATTCCTGTGTCGCATATTAGAAAGATGAGCCTTAATCTTTTATTTAAATTGTTTTATGATTTTGTGGCATTCTGCAATATTTAGGTTTTTAGGAGTTATATCAGATGTTATGGATACTATTGCTGCTTTCAGATAACTATTTCAAATTTATTTATCTGATATAGAAGATTTTGTATGCTCTGAAGGATTGCTGAAATTTTTCCATCAAAATCTATAGAATTTAAACTTAATCTTTTGTAGTAAGAAAAGAGTGGGCATATTGCACCAGCGCCAGTACCACCATTATTTGGTAAGCTGGAACCATCAGTGTAAACATGTAGCAATTCACTGGCAGGGTATCATAAACTTGTTATTTCTAGTGTCATTTGTGACACATTAAGAGGTTTCATGTTTTATAATTCTTCAGCTAAGTGAAGATAGAGTTCAATACTTTGTCGTTAAATTTTATTTTAAGTAAGAAAGTTTTCATTTTTGTTTGATTTCTATGACTTTAGTAAGAAAACTTTGTTGAATTTTTAAGTTTACTTGTGATTTTCTTTTTTTTCCCAGTCATTATAAGGTAGCCTAATTAATTTTTCCTATTGTATGAGGGTGCTTTTTCAATATCAAGACCAAGTCTTGGATTATTTGTTAAAATTTGTACAGCAAGTACTGAGGTAGTTTTGTCAGCTTCCGTTACTAGCCGAAGATTTTTTTTTTTTTTTTTGCAGAATATTAAGTTTTTCTTTATTTGCAATTATTAATATCTCTACACAGTGTTTAAGTGTAGGTTTAATAAGGGATTGCTCACCAACAAACGTTGGTCAGCTTGGTGACCTGGACTGATATTTCTTCGTTTTCATATACCTGATACCCTCTTTTACTTTCCTATCCACTCATCCTTGACTCAACTCCTGTTTTGTTTGACCCCAGTAGTATTAGAGATCTAGAGGATCATTTCATTTACTTTCCTGTGTCATACCTTTCTCTACTTAGCATAAGTAACCACCATTTATGGTGCCCAATTTTAAACGGTTATAAAAAAGTTAAATAAAAACACTGCAAATAATACAACTGTTTCAAATGGGAAGGTGTTTGTCCTTGAGCGCTACTAGGTGAGCAACCAATCGGAGTCCTGCGGTGTTGTCATATTGCATTCCGCCTAAGTGGTGTGTGACGAGCGCCAACCTAACCAATCTGTATGAAACACTATTTGCGCCAAGACAAAAATTCAGATTTTGCCGAAACTGATCCATGTGGAAGGTAGAGAGTAATGTATCTAACATAACCATGAAAACCCCATATTTTTAGCTCAAATAATTTTTCTAATAAAAATAAATAAACCACTATTACCTGTAGTATAACAATAAATCGCGACGTAAGCACTGTATGAATATCATTATTGGTTGCCAAGTATTCGTGTACGTATATTTGTAATTACTCAGAACTGAAAAGTAAATGTTTGACATGACGTGATAAAAGAATTACTTTGAATAATCCAATTCGAGCGAGAGGAAACAATAAATTTCCTGGTGCCTTGGTAGAACGTGTTTGGTCACATTATATCTTTGATTATGAATAGTTCGTAATCTCTATTTACTCTAGAGAGTTCAAAGTGGTTGGTGCGCATGTATGTACATACACTTTTAATTACTCAGAACTGAAATTTAAACTAGAGATATGATGGATAAAAGAATTAATGTGAATAAGTCAAGGTGTTAAATTCGAGAAAGAGCAAACACTTTATTTCTAATATTCTATATATAATCTAATCCACTAAACCGATGCATAAAAGATGTACAAAAACCATCATTAATAGTAAAATTTTAACAACTGCAGAACAAAAAAACTATCAAACCGGATACCCTATACTTGCAAGATTATATGGTTTGCCTAAAATACACAAATCCAACATACCCATGAGACCCACTGTAAATAATGTCAACACTCCTACTTACCTTCTGGCAAAATGGCTGTTCAAAAAATTTCAGTCCTTTCCACAATTCCATACTCTGAGCATAAAAAACTCTTTAGACCTGGTAGAAAAAATTCAAAATCTTAAACTAAACCCTCATGACACTTTAGTATCCTTTGATGTCCGCTCCCTCTTCCCTAGCATTCCATTAGACAAACTTTTGATTCAACTTAAGAAATGGCTAAATTCTATTAACCTAGATGCCAATGCAATAGAAGAATATTTGGCAATGACTGAAATATGTATACATCAAAATTATTTTGTCTTCGATGGAAAATATTATAAACAAATTTCAGGACTAGCTATGGGAAGCCCGCTATCACCATTTTTGGCCAATTTATACATGAGCTTTTTCGAAACACATATAACTAAAGCCTTCCCTCATATTTTTAAAACATGGTACAGATACGTAGACGACATCTTTGCAGTAGTGCCCTACAAACAAATAGATGATGCTTTGAAACTATTCAACCTGCAAGAACCCAGCATACAATTCACAGTAGAAACTGAAGAGGACTGTACTCTACCTTTTTTGGACCTTAAAATTACAAAAAGCAATAAAAAACTAGAATTTGGTATCCATAAAAAAGCAACACACACAGATAATTACATCAAAGCAAATAGTTTCAACCCAATTCCACACAGACATGCCACCATCAACAGTCTGACACACAGATTAGTAAATCTACCCCTCAGTCAGCTAGAATGTCAAAAAGAATACTATCAAATCTTAAAAACTGCAATTAAAAATGGATATGAAAAAACCTTGTAGATGAAAAAATAAAATCATTCAAACTTCAAAAGAGATTAAAGCAGATCACAGCTCTCACATCAATAAAACAAGAAATTAGATTTGCTAAAGTTACTTACCACCCCTGGGCCACAAAAAAGTTCCAAAAAATATTCAAGAAATACAATATAACATTGGCACCAAAAAACAATTACAACATTAAAAACCTACTGAACAGTAATAATACTGATAAGATAAAACCAGAGGAAAAGTCAGGCATTTACACGATTAAGTGTATATGTATAAGTGTTACATGTCTGAAAATCATGAAATTGAAGATAGCACCGAATTACTAAAATATGTACAAAAACATAGTGAACTCGTCATATGGGAGAGAATATACATAGAAAAACATAAAAACCAACTAATGAATTTTGAAATCCCGCCAGAAGAAAATCCCACATTTAAGTTCATCACTAAATCAAAAGATGGCAGCAGCAACTCCAGAATTACCCACACCACTGGATCAAGCTTCAGTCGCATAAGAGCCGAAGATGCAAACAATGATTTGCGAAATATGTCCTCAAAATAGGTACGTAAGTGAAGCAGATGTGTAATAAATACGACTCATCTATAAATTAATAACTTCATTTCTTGTTAGCCTGTGAAATGCTGTATGCTGAAAATTTAGTGGCGAGTCGAAAAGGCACGGTATTGCGAAGTCAGGCTCGAAGTATTATTTTTAAGGTGTACACGTTCTTCAAAAAAATTTCAGAAACAGAAACCTAAACGAGTTATTGCAAAGAGTACTTCCGTTTAAAAACACAGAAAAAATGTATCAGCTGGATCAACTTGCAATTGAATCGGGACACGAGGTAATACGCCTCCCACCTTACCACTGCCACTTGGTTGGTGTGGGCTCAAATAAAAAGGGGGATTGCAAACAGAAATAATACTTCTAAACTAACGGATGTTAAACGACTTTTTCAAGAAGAAATTGACAAGGTAACAGAACAGGACTAGGAAAACTGCTTGAGGCATGCAGATTTTAAGAAATAGCACGTGACGAGATTTTGGAACCTATAATCATAAATTTGCAAGACTCAGACGAATTGTCTCTTAACGGAGGTGACATTGACAGTGATAGGATGAGCCACTAGCAGTTCCATTGGATTAGAAAAACAGGTAATTCATAAACTATAATAATAGTTATAGTATTTTAAAATTTACATAATTTGCAAAAATGCTTTTTCCAATTTTGATTAAGTGTGCAAAATATTATCTGCTTACCCTTATGTCTGTGCCAAGCAGACATGCATGTTATATGAGTGTACGAGAGAGAGGGAAATATAAAAGGAGTGAGGTAACAAGCTGGCAACACTGAGTGTGATATGGCATCTGATTAACTGGACTCCAGAACTCTTCCCATTTGAAACACATAATAAATGTATTAAGAACCATTTTGTCAGTCAAATCAAAGACACATATTTTGCACCTTTAAGCCACTATAGGGCCTTCTGATCAGCTAAACAACTGATAATATCTTATTTAATATTACAGCATTTAAAAGTATATACAAGATGATTGAATACAATTAAAATTTTATAACATTATCTCATTATACCTATTAATTGTATTTATACACGTTTAAAAATGCATAAAATTAACAGCAATAATGTGCCATTTTGTGCAACAGAAGAAAAAAGTTTATCTGAAAGTTACGTCACATAAATGACATCTGTTTCTGCATCAACAATGTGCCAGTAATGTTCCGTATATCATAAAAGGATTTTCATAACATTTCAACTGGAATAGCATTAATTTCTCTGTAAAAATTGTCTTTCAGATCTGCAAGTCAACAGCTAAAGTAGGACAATTATGGGACAATCCATGGTTATTGGTGTGACTTTCACAGAGTTAAAAATTGCATTCAAATCATCAAAAGCTGGGATTAATAATACTCAGGCTGTAGTAGAATCATATGTGAAAAGAAAACAAATCATGTTCTTTAAAATTAGAAAGAAAAAATATTAAAACATTGGTTACGGGTGTGACAAGAAACAGACATGAAAGTTAGCCACCTTTCACTAATTGTCATATTTCTGTAAAACTAATTACTTTTCAACCTCAACAAAATTTATATATGTGCCTGAGGCTATCAGCAGCTAGAAGAGTAAAATTTAATCAAATAAATTTAGAAATAAATTTTCAAAATTGTGGTTACGGGTGTGACAGATGGTTGTGTGTGACATGTGCAATTAATATATCATTGATATATTTTCAAACAATTTCTTAAATTTATTTGAGTACCATCTGTTGTTTGCTGTTCACAAGTCTTGGTTGAAGTAATTTGCACACAATTTCACATTGACTCCCACGATATTTCATCAGAATATATCCAAACTTTTCCAGACCTCTTAAGTATTTCAATTGCAATGAATCATTTTCCATTTTCATGACCAATATTCTGTATTTCTCCTATTTTTCATTATTACTTAATAGCTCAACAAAGTCACAACATTTAATGGTTCCTTTACACGAATCTAGCTCAACATTCATGGATTCTTCTACTTCAAGGGTCTGACTTTCATCTTTCGTTTAACATGGTAATGCAGGTTTCAATTTCTTCTTTGGGTACAAAAATTATTTTTATATTTTTCTTTTAACAAGCACATTCGGCGAACTCTCTAGCATTTCTAGTAAGAGCTTTTCTAGTATGCATGGCAGTCCAAACAGCTCTTTTAACAACTACATCTCCTCAATAACTGCCCTTTTGCCATTTGAAGATGCAAAAAATGACCATTCTCCATCAATCCCAAAGTCCTTGTGCATGAAAGTCAGGTTCAATAATGTGTATCTGATCTTGAACTGGGCAGCACACCCATCTGAAAATATTTTCAAATATTTGACATTAGGCTGGATTGCACTTAGTCTGTTGAAGATTTGCTTAAGTAAAACCCACACCAAGTGTTTTCCATGAGATAATTCATCATTGATGATTGCAAATGTGTGATGACCTGACTGAAGCCATGCAACACCTGTGAAGATAGTCACCTGCTCATGTGTCCAGTGAAGCATCCAAAGTTCATCTTGAACTTTGCAGAGTAATTTTCTGTAAAGTCTATTTGCAAAAAGTTTCATTCTCTGCTATGGAATCTCTTGAAGCTTGAAAATAATTTTGTTGTATGTTTTTCACAAAAAGTGCACTAGAAATTATGGGAATTTTCCAGTATATATAAGTAATGTATCAAGTCTGACAAAGATCCAGTTTCTACAACTGCCTTCATATGTCCCTCTTTATCAGTCCACTTCTTCCATTCAATTTCACTTGAAAACACTTCAACAACTTCGTACATCATTTTGTTGACTTGTCATTGCTGTTTTCACATCTTCTTGTCATACATTCATTTTCAACGATGCATACTAATTTTTCACTCAACTGTCCGCACTTTTGGGGGATACTTTCACATGTTGTAGATGCAGCTGTCAGGGTCATTTCCATATTAGAATGATAACAGAAAAAACAAACATTGTGAGGCATTTTGGATGAAGGCTTAACATTGCCTGCCCGAAGCTTAAAGAAACTAGAATGCCCTAGTTGAACTTCAGGGTGCACAGTTTTAAAAGATTCAAAAGCTTCATCAATCGTCAATCATCATTACTTTTTCTGCACACTTTTTAGATTGACTTGGATTCCCTACAAGCACAAAGTCCTTTCAAACAGGTGTTTGTCAACTTATTGCATTATTATATCAAAATTTTATTGTATTGGAATACCACAATGAAGCGAAACATATTACATTATAGATGAGTTGTATTTCTTACACATCAGCTTCACTTACGTACCTATATTGAGGACATGTTTCACATCATCAGCTCTATTGCGACTAAAGCTTGATCCAGTGCTATGAGTTGTTCTAGAGTTGCTGCTGCCATCTGTTTATTTTGTGATGAATTTAAATGTGGGGTTGTCTTCTGGCAGGATTTTGAAGTTCATTAGTTGGTTTTTATGCTTTTCTATGTATATTTTCTCTCAGATGACGAGCTCCCTATGTTTTTGTATGCATTTTAGTAATTTGGAGCTACCTTCAATCTCATGATTTTCTGACCAGAAATGAGGTGTTAAATGCGGACTTATCAATACTTTTGTATTTTAGGTTCCTGAAATGTTCTTTCTTCCTAGTGCCTATGTTTTTTTTTTGTCCTCCCTATTTAAATTTTTTGTCTTTACACTTTATCCTATAAATGCCTGACTTTTCTTCTGGTTTTACCTTATCTGAACTACCCACACCACTGGATCAAGCTTTAGTCACAATAGAGCTGATGATGCAAACAATAGTTTGCGAAACATGTCCTCAATATACGTATGTAAGTGCAGCTGTATCATGTAAAAAAAACACGCACGCAAACACATACACAATAGAAAAAATTTCTGAACTGAAATAGTCACACCTGTAACCATTAGTATAATTTAGAAACATGCCTGCAAAATTAATAAACTTAGAGAATATATCAGTGCCCATACGCTTATTGTACAGCAATAATATGAAGTTTATAAAACTATTTATTTCAGAGATATGTTATTTAATAGCATTTTCTTGTTATAGGTGTGACAGTGTGAATGCTAAGCTTTCTTTCCTGCTTACTGGAGTAGAAAGACAAGTTCAGTTTCTCAATTTAACAATGAACTACACTAATTGCTACTTAACACCAGCAAGTCATCCACGATATTGACTTAGTGTTGCCATAGTGAAGCCTACCAACTCGCTAATATTTCCACAAGAAATATTTCTAGTGAAAACACATTTTTTAGCAGTGGAATAGTACAAAATTATAGCAAAATAAGGTATTTTAATTGAAGGAATATTAAACTATACACATTTATCTACAAAATGAGGTACGGCATATTGTTCGAAACCAATATTTTATTTTAACCCTAAATGTCCTATTTTCTATGGATTTGTCTTTCTACAGCATGTCCAACTATAACTTCCATGACAACTTGCACATCAGCACTTTGTGAATCTAAGTCATTTTGAAAAATGGTGAGACTGAGTCTCCAGATTCTTTATCTATACCATTTTAGGAGGTATGTGAAGGGCATTATTTATTCAAATTATTCACAAACCCTTGCACTATTTGCAATTAAGATAATGTATTTTGCTATAAATATTCCAGGTGGAAAATTATTACTAAGATGCAAAGGTGCATAAAAAATTATTATTGTTATAATTATCTTATAATTGTCTTATATAGTATTTACTTAAGTAGGAAAAATATAATATACAACGTTTCCAAGTATTATAATTAAAATGGAGAACAATCAGGGCAATGCTATCTTCTCTTTCTTTCAATATAACTAATTTCACTACAATTTTTATTTTTTGATAGAACATTTTGGCATTGGAACTAAGAAGCCTCTAAAAGCTGCACGTCAACGGGGGACGTTCAAAAAGTAATGCAACATATTTATTTTTCTCTGCCAATTTTGGCTGAAAAAAATTAAAATTTTGTGTACATATAGTTTCATATAGTTTCATTATTTTACGATAGACAGTAGCACTATAACTGGCCATCAAAATGGTGTCTGTAACGGAGGTGCATTCTAAACAAAGAGCAGTTCTTGAGTTTCTTTTGACAAAAAATCAGAGCATCACAGGTATTCATAGGCGCTTGCAGAATGTCTTCAGAGACCTGCAGTGAACAAAGTCAGTTGTTGGGCTAGGCATCTGTCATCACAAGGTCAAGTAAACCTGTCTAATCTCCCGCATACCAGCTGCACACAGTTGTAACCCTTGCAATATTAGAACATGCAGACTGTTATTCAAGATAATTGAGGAGATTTGAGGTGATTGGTGCTAGTTCCCCTCATGGTGAAACAATCAACTCTGAAGTGTTTTGTGTTATTCTAAGGAAATTGAAGAGACGGCTTCAGCATATTCATAGGCACAAAACTACAAAGGAACTTCCCATTCTGCATGATAATGCAAGTTCTCACATAAGTTTGCACACCTGATACGAGCTCACAAAATTTCAGAAGCCTGTTCTTCCTCATCCACCCTATAGCCCAGAGCTCGCACCTTCCAACTTCCACCTGTTTGGACCAATGACGGATGCACTGCGCATATGATATAATGTTATTGATTCAGCAAGACAATGGCTACCACAGAGAACAGTAGAGTGGTACCATGCAGGCATACAGGCCCTCCCATCAAGGTAGCTTTGAACAGAGATTATGTTGAAAAATAGGGTTTTGTAGCCAAAACATTGGGTAATAACATACTGTACTTGAATCCTATATAAAACCAACCTGCCTTAAGAAAACAAATGTGTTGCATTACTTACTGCATGCCCCTCGTATAAAAGCAAGACTGCTGTAGGGAAAGTTATTTCTTGCAATTCAATTTCACACTACTATGGTGAGTGATTTATATACAGAAAGGCAAACTAAAACTGCTAGCATTACTACACCAGTCAGCCAGTTTTTGATAGGAAATATGAACAAAGATAAAATTTCACCTGCTGGAACCTAGTCACTAGAATATCTTGATTCATTGTTTCCACTAGACAATATTATTAATCTAGGCAATTTGTATCCAAATTTTAATGTTTTTATTTTCCATTCAGAATGAAATGTTTCTAATATTCAAATGATGGCACAGATTTTAGCTATTCTTTTCTTTCTTGCAGATTAAGGATACCCATCTGTGTAAAATGGTCAAAAAGTGCAAAAAAAATTTGCAATTCCTTTCTTGGAAGTGTTGAAAACAGTGTTGTTATGATAAATTAAATTTAAAGGGAGTCGATTAATGACACTAAACAACACATACTTTTAAATTTTTCCGGAAAATGTTTCAGAGACTTTGCCTCTATCCTCGATGGCAGGCTGAGGACAGAGACAAAGTCTCTGAAACATGTTCCGGAAAAATTTAAAAGTAAGTGTTGTTTAGTGTCATTAATCGACTCCCTTTAAATTTAAAATTTTTTTTGCCTAATTAAAGAGTAATCCATGTACTCCAATGTCCTATTATTTGTAATGCCATGCAACCCTTTAAAAATTGTGGCATATGACTATTTAAGTGGGTCATTGTAAGTGGGCACAGTGCCTTATATTACCTATTTTGGTGATTTTCTCGTGTTTTTAATTTTTAGCGCTTTTCAGAATATAAATTGCTCCACAAAATGCAGCTTTCAAACTAGAAGCCTGAGAATTTTTGTGCTTGGATAAAAACTGTACCAAAGGAAATTGATGAGATGACTTTTTTATAATGTCACCAGTATTTGTGCAATTAAATAACAAAGCACATATTTCGCATGCAAATATTAAAAATTAGTAGAAGGAGAATTCAAGAATTTTTTTTTATCCTAAACCAAGGGTCAGATTAAAATTTCATCTCATAAATTGACTAATAATATATTTATGAGTATAACTGCAAAGTATTACTTTCCTGAAACTAAAATTGCATCATGTGGAACAGTTTAATCAAATGACAATAAAACACTGTAAATATTTTACTAAAATTAGGCAAGTGAGTCAACCTTGTATATACTTTTCTCCACTTACAAGTTTTTTATGAAGACTAGTTTCTGGAGACTTCTCCCCTATCGTCAGCTCTGTGGTAGACTACCACAGTGGCAGTCTACCACAGAGCTGACGATAGGGGAGAAGTCTCCAAAAACTAGTCTTCATAAAAAACTTGTAAGTGGAGAAAAGTATATACAAGGTTGACTCACTTGAGTAATTTTAGTAACAATGGCACTCCACTTTCTGAAATACTTCTTTTTATTCTATACCACTATAAATATATTAATATCACAATATCTATTTTGGATAAAGGTCTGAAAATTGGCCTGTGAACTATTGTTAATACTACAATTGTTGTGTTAAACTTTCAAGTCAACCCAAGTAAAATTGTATATTTTAGGATTTTCACAGATGGGTATCCTTAGAAACATTTATGCTAAATCCTAATCTGGTTACTTCAGCATTTTTACTTTACAAGTCTATACAAAAATGTAGAATAAAAAACATCTAATATAAAATTAGTAAAATATTATATATATTAATACATACAGCTAAAATAATAAAATAGTTATACCTTAACAGCTTAGGGAAAATATGTGCAATAAGACCTTACCTCAATCTTCTTGTATGAATTGGAAGTGTAAGAGATGTGCGATAATAGCCTTGGTCTTCTGTGTCATAATCTTGTGGTCTTCGATGCAATGTCATGGTTTCTTGAGGGGAAGTTATACTTGGCTCTTGATCCAAATAATACCTGGATCCCTGTGTACTTTTACAGTTTTCACATTCACTACGATAATCATCATTGTCATCAGGTGGAAGAGAAGAGGGGAGGCATTGGTATGAACAACTACAGGTACCGCTGTCCAAAGAATTTTTGTTTAAATCATTTAATCTAGGACTGTTAAGTTTGGCAACGTCATGGTCCTTGCCAACAGCAGAAGCACAGTCTGAAGGAGACCCTGGATGTAAGGATATGTTGGCATCACTGGCACAAGAAGGGCCTTCTTGGGAGGGAATAATGGCCGTTGTGCTATTCTTGCTTTTCCCTGCAGTAACGGAAGAGTTGAAACACTCAACAGGAGAAGCAAGAGACGGAGGTGGCCCAATGATCACGTCTTCGTAAAACGCATCTGATCGAATGGCAGCCACTGCTCCTTCCTCCTCTGCTGTCATTGGAAGAGGTGCTGGTATGTCCATTACACGTGAAGATCGTCGAGATTCTATGACAGGTGGAGGAATAGCCTCTACAACTATTTCAGCTGACCTTGATCTGGATGGTTCTGCCTCTCGTCCCACAACAGCACTTGTCTCAATGCGAAAGCTGCCACTAGTTGCAAGATTAATGGGAATGGTTCTGTGGCCAGTACCAGACGCAATCAGAGTACTGGTGGTCGAAGCAGGAGCATTAGTAGAGGTTAAATTGTGTGAAGAGGCTACTGCAGCGGCTAATGCAGCTTCTGCTCTTGCTGCAGCCACTGCCTCTTCATAGGGTGGAGGTGCTTCACCTCTTGGAAAGTAATTGCCAGGAGGTTTCCAAAGTGGATATTCTGAAGGTGGTTCTTCATAGTGAAATTCCAAATGTCTATCTTGGGTTCCAGCCCCTAGATATCCCATACTTCCTGGCAAGTAGGCTAAGCTGCCAGCAATATATCCTATACTTGCTAGGCTTCGTTCATCTTCACTTAATTGTCTATTTTGGCGACCTGCAACAAATAACATAGGCATTTGAAAAAAAAAAAACAAAAAAACATTAAAATCAATGTTTTAATTAGCTTAGACAAATATGCAGTATAATGTAGTTTGATCATCAACAGTGTTCTTGTTTTACTAAAAAATCATTATTATAAATCAGAGTAGAAAAGCTATCACCAGCTTCCCCTTAGAACCAACATAATCTTCAATTGCACTTGCAGGTTATCTCCTGGTAAATTTATCATCTCTAGAATTTAGCGTTAACTTAGGTCCAATTGACATTCCACAAATAGTAACTATTCTTTAGAATCTTCAGATTACATTGCTATAAAAACTGCGTGCACCAAGAATTAATTTATCAAGCCATTACAGATCACATCCCATAAACATAACTACACACTGTAACAAAATAGCTCTATTGCTATGTTAAGAGCACTCTTTAGATGCTAGATAAAAAAGACCTTTAAACTGCTAAAGTTTACTAATTCAAACATAATATGCAGCTTTATATTACAATTAAATAAGTTTCATGTGTACTAAAGGACATGAAACCATGATTATTATGATGGTTTTAATATTTGTTCTGTATTCCCATAAATAATATCTTGATGTGTTTTGAATGATTCCTGATTGCATGAGTTTTTTCAATTAAGGATTTTCATATGTTCAGAGTGATGTGTTCATTGTGGAATGTAGATATGAGATATTGAAAGGAGAACACAGAAAATGTACTGAACAGTTCATTTTAAAAATACATCCTTAAAATAAATTACAAACAATGTGACCTTCAAAACAAAGCTTCAATTTCAATTACCACCTGGAGTGAAAGGAATAATAACACCATATGTTATTCCTAAAAGGCCTCAATACTACAAAATTAAAAGATGCTCTATTAAAAAATCAAGAAGAAAGTAAAAGCAGAGGAAAAATAAGAAAATAAAAAATATTAGAAAGGGAAAATCACCTTCATTCATATAAGACTTTTAGTATTATCTAAACATTTTTTATGACTGTCCAATAATTTTTATAGGCCTTGAAATTATAATATATTTAGTTCACTGTTATAACTGCATTCTTTTCTATTTCATCTTTGTGACCACAAACGAAAAAATACATATATATCCTCCCAATTTCATAGAAATACTTCACTACATATCTACTGTCCATTTTAATCAACAGCAAATGTACTGTTTTGTATAATAAATCAGATCATAAATTACAATTGCACTTAAAATTATTTGTATGCCACTGTAAAGCATTGCCTAAAGTGTTTTTGCTGATTCTGCTGGCTCAGTCATTTTGTTGTTGTTGTTCCCTTTTAATATAATCAACTGCAAGCGAGCCAGAACTGACCAATCCAACTGCCAGCCTCATGCCCAAATACGCAAGACAGAGGTGGGTGATTATCCAGACGATACAGGGAGGAGATATGGTCAGCACAGCACCCGCAGCTGAAAAGTTGGCTTTCATGACCAGGTTTGCTATCTATCATAGTTCCTCAAATTCTTCACAATGCTTAGTGGACATCAATCCTCTACCAGGGACTTAAAATCCCCACAGCCAAGGGCAGGATCGAACCCAGGTGCCTTCCATGGCAGGGAACCAAAGCACAATGCCTTAGTCCACTATAGTTGGTGCAGGACTATTCAAACTGGTTTAAATGTAAGTGCCACAGTAATCTAAAAAGTATGGAATAAATTCACAAATCTATTAACAGAATAAAAATTTATAAACCCTTTCTTACAAACCTAAATTATGTCTTACAATACTGAAAGTTAAAAGGATTTTGAGCTTGCCATAGTGCATAATTGAACATTCAAATATTGAAAATACTACAAATAATACATTTCAACAAGCTTAACATAACAATGGTTGTTTCAAGCAAGTATTTGCATGAAAGTCTGTATTCTCATACCTTCACATACTGTAGTGCCTAGTGATAGAATAAAACTGCAATTTATTATACCAAAATATGAAGTTTGCTAAAAGCTATCTTATTTCTTTAAACAAAAAGCACTAAATATGTGTATGTACATGTAGTATATTAGAGGCCACATATTTTAGGATTCTTTTACGTTTAAAGCAATTTTTAAGTCAATGGGTTAGGTTTATAAATTATAAGTATTTCTATTTAATTTGGTCTTTTTAAGTGAAAAATTGATTGAAAGTATAATAACGACATAATATATATTAAATTTAAAAGATTTTTCAGCAACGTCCTAGAGTTTCCTATAGAACAAAAATTATGTAAATGTTTTTAAACTGAGATCATTCATAAGTTTTAATGCTTGAAGGAACAATACCCTATGTCTTAGCAATCAGTTTCAAATAATTGATCCAAAATAATAGTCAACATATCTACAAATTAAGGTTTTTGATAGATAAGAGTCAACATGAAAAATTCAATGTCATGGCCGGGATTTGAACCACAGATCTCCTGGTTTCCGTCCAGTCACTCTTACCCATTGAGCTAGCATGGCCAACTTGGGTTAAATATGAATGAATAACAAATTTTTTTCACAAAATAATTCGATCATGTGAAACAATATTTCAAATGTATAAAAAAATAAAAAAATATCTGGGAAACTAATTTTAAAATGGAAATGGTATTTGTGCATACTCTATATTGAACCTCGATTGGTATATCATTTTTTTTTTTTTTAAATTGGACTGTGGATTTTAAAAATTTCAGTTTGGTATCCTTAAGGACATTATAGTTATACTGACATATGGAAATTACTGTCCAATATAATTATCCTGTCTTGCATATTTTCCATTAATAATGAATATCTCTACACTCCAATACAGCATCCTGGGCAATTGGTTGTCTTTCACACATATATCACAAGCTAAAGAGCATAGTAAACCTAATTGGCCAGAAGATTTCTAGTAGGCATTGGCTCCCATTAAAGGAGGGACAATTTTAAGACTTGACATTTTTAATTACGCTACCCAGCATTCAGACACTTTCTTCTTGCTGCAAGGGATGTGACATATGATCTTAACTAAATCTGGGTCGCTGAAACGAATCATGTTCTATGAAGTCTACTCAAAATGTATCACTAATTTTATGCTTTTTTAAAAAGTATTTATTTATTCATGAATATCTATTTTGTCCTCTTCAAAGTAATCCCCCCATCAGATATTATACACTTGTGCCAACGTTTTTTCCAATCCTCAAAGCATTTATAAAGACATTTTTTATGATCTTGTTCAGCTTCTCCTTTGATGCCATCTTTATCTCCTCAATCGAGGCATAGCATCATATTCTCATGGGCCATTTCAGTTTCGGGAAACAAAAAAGCCACAGGGGGCCAGGTCTGGGGAGTACGTGGCTGTGGCACCATAAGTGTGTTGCTTTTGGCCAAAAATTCGTACACAGGCAACAATGTGTGAGCAGGGGCGTTATCATGGCGCAAAAGCCAATTATTGTTCTTCCACAAATCCGAGCATTTCTGGCAGATTGCTTCACACAAATTGTTCATAACTTGCAGGTAATATTCCTTACTGACCGTTCTACCCTGTGGCAAGAACTCATGATGCACCACACCCCTGCAATCGAAGAGAACTGTAAGCAAAAACTTCACATTCGACCGATCCTGGCGCGCTTTTTTCAGTCTTGGCTAGTGTGACAGCATCCATTGGGATAATAGAGCTTTAATTTCCATGCCGTAACCATTAACCCACGATTCGTCACCAGGTATGACCCTCTGGAGCAATTCTGGGTCGTCGCGGACAGAGTTCAACAGCTCCTTAGCAACATTATTGCGATGGGTGTTTTTGGTCCAAATTGAGCAATTTTGGTACAAATTTTGCAGTAACCTGTCTCATGCCTAAATCATTGGTAAAAATTGTATGACACGAGCCAATCGATATGTTTAGGTCCTCAGCAACTTCTCTAACAGTGATTCAACAATTGGCCAATACTATTTTCTTCACTTCTTCAATGTTTTCCTCTGTTGTTGATGAGAGGACGTTCTTCGTCGTTCACATCTTCTCGTCCCTGAACCTTTTGTACCACCGATAAACATTGCTTTGGTTCAAAGTCATATGCCACAGTCAACATTTGGAATGTATTCGCGCTTTTAATTTTGTTTGTTGCACAAAATTTCATACAGATTCTTTGTTCTAGTTTAGGGATAACCAAAAATCGTAGACGAGCCAAAACATGTCCAAGCAAAATAGCTGTCAACAATTAACTGAACATTCAAAATGGCCGAGCTTGTCAACATAAATGAGGGACATGAGTACCAACATAACCACAAAACAATCGAATATACGTAGCCTGCAAACATTCAAAATTTGCAATACTTTTTAACAGACCTCGTACATATTATGTTAAGTTTTCTTGGAATAGGTATCCCAAAATAAGAGATACAGTAACAAAAATTACTGAACAAATTAATATATTATTAAATTATAGATGAGTTATATTATTTACACATCAGCTTCACTTACTGAGGACATGTTTCACGAACCATCATTTGCATCATCGGCTCTAATGCAACTCTCGCTTCACTGTGGTGTTCCAATACAGTTAAATTCAATAAATTAATATATTATTTGAAGCAAAAGGTTAGAAACAGTGATGTATTTAACATTTGAAAGTAATGAGTCTGTAATCGACTCATTACTTTCAAAAATTAATATATGTTTAGAAATATATAGAGAAAATATAGACATTTTGTAAACAGTCCACGACATGTCTATTCTACTACTTTTTGTGAGAGGGCACCAAATAAACAAAATTTCATCTATATAAGTGTCAATACTTAGGATCTAACCAAAATCTCTTGGTTCATGTATTGCTGAAACGCGTAAGTTCATGATTTATGTGCTGAAGCAATTAAATGTGATGAAAAAATTCAGGAGAACACAATGTTTATGTGAAACAAATTTAGAAGATGTTATTACAGAAAAAACTGCAATCACTTTAGTGCGAGCAGTTCTAGATGTGCCCTTTGAATGATAGCATGGTTGCACAGCATCTGGCTTCTGCATGTTTGCAATCTTTTCAAACACCAACAGTAGTCGGCCATCACTGTTATATTCTTTCTGCCTCCTTGATATCTTGGAGAAACCTCTCTCCCATCTTTTCACTAACAGCTCGAAGGTTTCCAGGAAAGTGATAAGAGATGAGAATGAAGGAAGTGCCGTTTCTGGCTCATTCTAAAGCCCAATTCCTTCAATTGATCCATCATTTTCACTATTGTTTTGTACTGTACACTCTTTACATTTCCCAGGAACTTTACCGTGATGTCTCCCATTGAAATCCAAGCAGCAAGTTCCACTGCATTTGTCATCTGTTCAAGTTTTGGGTCTTTCAGCAGCTTTCTAATTTGTGGCCCATCAAAAATGCCCTCCTTGACATTTCATTTGACAAAAGTGGAAACTTGCTTTAAACATGTGCTGCTTCTGTCCAAGGTTTTCACAAACTGCTTCACAATTTCCAGCTTGATGTGTATCAGTAGCAAAATAACTTTTTGTGTGTCAACTAAGTCAGCATTTGTAGCATTTTTACCTCCAGTGTCAGCACTTGTCTCTTGGGCCAGATAGGTGCAGATTAGTGCATGTCCCAAGCTCTGTTATTCCATTCACATAAATGACAAGAAAATTTAATGTAGTCTGCTTGTAGTCCTAATAGAAACAAACCTTCAAGTCACTACACACATCTGAAGTAGTACCATTATGAAGTAGTACAGCCTTCAAGTTCCTTTTAGAAAAATCCACAGTCTCCAATCTTCCGAATGGTAATCACTCCCCAGCTGTTGTGTTGGTCCTGGAATGTCACAACAGTAGGTCTGATCTTCTTCCTTCTTAAAATACTTCCCGAACTCCTTATCTCTATCTGTACCGGGAAGAGGTAGTTCTAGGGGCAATAAGATTTTTTTCTCTTAATCGTGAACCTAGCAGTTCACACTTTTCTTTTGTGAAGCTGAAGTCTCGTATCAGATTACTCAACTCCAACTGGTTAAACAATCCTGGAATTGCTATTTCTGTTGCTGGTGAAAAGTCCATATCAACTTGCTCATCAACAGAATCTGAGAAAGCTCCAAATCAGCTATACTGTTAGGAGGTGAAGGTATTGGAATTTCTGGTCCATGAGCAATGGGTCTCATTATACACTTCAAATTCTGGTACACAATACAGTCCTTGTTTTTCTTATTAAATCCAGCAACAAAAATTCACAAATTACACGGGAGCCCATACTTTGTCCTGGTCTTTTAATTTTACTTTAAAAAATGTGCATAGTATAAACGTTTCACCAATGCAGTTATTAATTCCCTCTGCCCCTTCATTATGTAGCACCTACACACGTAACAGTATGAGTATGGCTTATTGACACATTTTGTTCTAATTCCTGATACACTCACCATTTTCACAGCAGAATGGTCACCACACTCACGACATAACTGAATGTCACTGGACTAGGCAGTATTAAAAATGCTGTCACTACTGCAAACTATAAAAATGCAACTCTGCATTTCAACACTGCATTTCATTGGTAATTCTAAAATAGACTGATATCGGAGTATTGAATGGAATGGTGTTGGACTGATAAGCATGCACATGAATAATAAAATTTCCTACTAAATCAATTTACAGTAACACTTTTAAATTACAACTTTTGGAATTTGTATGCTACATAATTATAGCAAATATAGAAATACAATGTAGAATGTTTAGAAATGGTACTCAAATAGTATAATTAATATGGTACCATAATAAGACCATGTTATTACTGTATCAATTGTTCGAAAAATAGATATTTTGTTTGCTAACAACTGCCATGTGCCAGGAACACATCAGAACTGACTTTGTGCCAGAATTTTGTCCTGCAAGAGTTCTCTTACATGCTGATAAATCTACTGACTAGCGGTGTCGCTCTTAAGCACCATTAAAAACCACTGGTGAGGATCAGGTTTTAAACTGTGACCTTGGGGTCAGTAGGCCTGCAGCTAACCAAATGAGCCACTCAGACCACTACTACTAGAGTTCAAGAAATGGCCAGCATGAGGAGTGTGCCACAACTAGGGCGTTTGATGTTAATCTAAATTCCATATGGTCTTCTTATTGTAGGCACAAGCCAATAAAGTGTGTACAACACTGAAAATCCTGCAAATTAGTCTGCCATTAGAATTATGTACCTTAAAATTAGAATATATTAGAAAACATTCTAGGCACAATTTACCTCTTATCTTCCGTTGACGGAGACGATGTATAAGGAAGAAGAGAAGGGACAGTGATAGAATTGCAGTCACAGCACTAGCAATGAGACGTAAGCCCAGGTCAGTACCACTGTCAGGCCCATTACCATCCGAGGATGTTTTTGGCAATGTATCATCCAAACATATGAATTCACAACAAGAGTTGCCTACACGGAATGATTTACAGTCCTAGAATAAACAAAAAAGGACAGATAGCATTCAATTCAATTCATCTTTATTAGCTTATAGACTTAGTACAAGTTTCAACCATCGTCAATAAAATCTAAAAAGAGAAAATTATTTAAAATCAGTTGCATAATTCTTTCTACAATTTACATTTTTTTTTTCTATTTACAGTTCATCTATTCTATACAAGCGTTTTTTAATTAAGTAACTTTATAACCCGAAACATGTTACCATTTATAGCTTTTAATTCATTGGGTAATTTATTTTACAAAATGTTTCCCTTTATTAAAGGATCATTCTCCATCGCCTTTTTGTTTACATTTTCTCTATAGTAGTTAAATTGTATTCTAGTATTGTAATTATGACTATCCTTAATCTGTATAGCATTTCTATTTACTAAAAACATTTGAGATTATAGTGAGAATTTTGGCATTAACAAAACTTTTTAACATGATTCTCTATATTGAAGATTAAATATAACCTTATATGCATTAACTAAAGCATACTCAATTATGTCACACAGACAAAAAAACTATAAGAATCACATATTTTTCAAACAATCATTCATTGCTAAAATATGGCATATTCTGAGGAAAGTCGATGTCAGCAAAACAAAAATGAATTATCAGAATGGGGAAGAAATAAAATAAAGAGATTCATGATGACAAATTGTATCTTTAGATTGCATTTACATATTAAAATTGCTTCTTTTTGTTTCAAAAAGAAATAATCCTTTCTTTCAGATAAGTTAAAGAAGTACACAACCATAACACCTGATTCTTAAAAAACATACATATTGTCACCCAATTGTCGGGAAGCACCGCAAACAACCGCTGAGACGGGACCGGAGGCCACGCCACACCCACTCATTTGTCTCCTGTCACTAACTGAAGGGATGGTTAGGGGAGGGATGTCGGGCCCCTGAGCCGTCTCTTTACCCTTCTACTAGGGTCTGGAAATTACGGGACATTCAATTTAATCGAGAACCTTCTAGATGGGCAAGCGGACCCTATATAAGCGACACGTCGTGCAAGGGGCAGTCAGTCAGTTAGTCAGTTGGCTAGTGAGTGTGAGCGAGGAGACAGTCGCAGTTCTTGGTGTAAGAGTTAGGCAGTGACGTGTAAATGAACGAAAGGGTTGTGCAACGGAAGACTGTACGTAACTGGTATGTGCATCGGAGTTTATGTAATCGCGAGTACAAGTGAAATTGTAACGGACGAACTGGTGAATTGTAATTGTGTGCAGTACGTAATTTTGTGTAATTGGCAAGTATTTAACTGTAAGTCGGTGGAAATAAAGAACAGTTTTGAGTGGTGAAATTGGACTTTTTATTTCACGAACCCACAAAGTCACACTGGTGTCAGGAAGCGGGAAAACATCACCGAACATTACAACCATGGACGCGGCATTGGAAAAGATTTTGGAGAAAATGATGGAAATGAAGACGGCCAACGACAACCTCACCGCCGAGTTGAAACAAATGAAGACGGCCAACGACAACCTCACCGCCGAGTTGAAACAAATGAAGACGGCAAATGAAAACCTCGCTGCAAAAATAGAAACGGCTAACAACAACTTGGCCACGACAATGACCTCAAAGATGGCCGAACTGACCACGGAAATGAAGGTGGCGAACGAGGCTCTCGCCGCCAAATTTCAAGAACAGTTGGCCGGCGTGAGGGATGACGTGACGGAGCTGGGCAAGCAGATGGGCCAAGTAGACGACCGCCTTAATGATTTAGAGGAAAAGGCCGACAACATCGCAAAACCCTTCACCCGCCTGACGGAGGAAAACCGGCCTTATGTGTGGACGGAGGACGCCGGAGACGCTTTCCAGCACCCGAAGGGGACCCTGTGCAGTGCTCCAATTTTGGGTTTCCCACAACCGGGTGGCGCCTTCATTGTGGACACCGACGCTAGTGACCATTGCATTGGAGGTGTCCTATCGCAGATCCAGGACGGCCATGAGCGCACAAGAGTGGAAGAGAAGGAGCGTGCCGTAGCAGTCCGAGTAGTTGTGGCAGTGCCTGCTGAAGGCTGGGATAGCGCAGGCCTGAGGAGGGAGCAGCTGGCGGACGCAGACTTGGGGCCACTCTTGAGGGAAGTGGACGCAGGGACGAGACCAACCTGGGAGGACATCGCACCGAGGAGCGCCACCTACAAGTCGCACTGGGCCCAATGGAACTCGTTGAAGACCAGAGAGGGCGTGCTGTTCCGGGTATGGGAGTCACCCGATGGGAAGGCGCAGAGAGAACAGTTGGTACTTCCCCGGAGCAAGGTCCCGGAAGTCTTGGAGGAAGTGCACGCCGGTACTTCAGGAGGACACCTGGGAGCGAACCGTATGATTCACAAACTACGGCAGCGCTACTTCTGGCTCAGACTCCGGGCAGATGCTGGTGGTACACCTGGACCGCCTCGCACGCTACGATGGGGCTGTTCGGGGCGAACAGCTTTGAGGAGGGAGCAGTGTCACCCAATTGTCGGGAAGCACCGCAAACAACCGCTGAGACGGGACCGGAGGCCACGCCACACCCACTCATTTGTCTCCTGTCACTAACTGAAGGGATGGTTAGGGGAGGGATGTCGGGCCCCTGAGCCGTCTCTTTACCCTTCTACTAGGGTCTGGAAATTACGGGACATTCAATTTAATCGAGAACCTTCTAGATGGGCAAGCGGACCCTATATAAGCGACACGTCGTGCAAGGGGCAGTCAGTCAGTTAGTCAGTTGGCTAGTGAGTGTGAGCGAGGAGACAGTCGCAGTTCTTGGTGTAAGAGTTAGGCAGTGACGTGTAAATGAACGAAAGGGTTGTGCAACGGAAGACTGTACGTAACTGGTATGTGCATCGGAGTTTATGTAATCGCGAGTACAAGTGAAATTGTAACGGACGAACTGGTGAATTGTAATTGTGTGCAGTACGTAATTTTGTGTAATTGGCAAGTATTTAACTGTAAGTCGGTGGAAATAAAGAACAGTTTTGAGTGGTGAAATTGGACTTTTTATTTCACGAACCCACAAAGTCACAATATACTATCACTACAAAACTAGTGAAAAATAGAATTCTTCAGGAACTCAATATGTTTAGTACACTGCCAAATGAAATAAAAGTTGAAAAAATGAAAATGCTTTCAAACAAACACCAAGAAATTTCTTATTTGAGAATTGTTATTACCATAACTTATGAACTATAAGACACCTTAATTTGTAAGCAATTTTTTTTTTAAAAACATCATTTTTAATATTATTCATTAGATTGCAACGAATATTTTTTGTTAGTTTATAAAACTCAACAGAACTTTTAATTTCAAAAAATCATCACTTTATCATCATTATGTCTTTTGGTTTGCATCTTAAGCTCATGATGTTTCATAAATCTGTAGCATCGACCTACTCCACTCTTAAAGTCTGTTGAACTATACTAGCTTATGAGTATGTATTTGAATAATTTCTGTATTAATCAGTACATCATCTTTTAGTTTTGGCCATTTTGCATTCAGTTCTCTATCTGCACATTTGGTCTTTGTTTTCTCACTTCTTCTTTACTAATCTCCAATCTCGAAAGGTTTTTCTCTGTTGGTGGGACAAAATACTGTTCAGCTTACTCTGTTTAAATATTTTTCTGCAGATGTACTACTTTCAGTGTATAGCTCCCATCATATTGATGAATCCCTTTTAATTTTTTCCATGGAAAAATTAGCTACTGGCAAAAAATATTGTACTGTTATTGATAATATACATTGCTTTCAAGTGGCACAGTAGACTAGAAAGTGTACATGACTTGTGATGGTGGGGTAGATGGGAGACAGATAATACTGTTGTGGATTTCTGCAACTCTTATTTGTCACATTGGTCCACTGCTGCTGCCAGTTAAATCTAATACTGCCAGATACCCATAGGTTTCATGCTGTATTATATATAAGGCATTTTTATGACTGGCAGGATTTTAAATAAAACAGTAGACACTTTAATACAGTTTTGAGTACAAATTGCATCTAAATTTTCATGATAATTTCTCAGAGAAAAATGCATCCTAAGTATGTAAAATATGGTATAGTGTAGGTGTAAAATATAATTATTCTTAAGGTATATGGCATTACTATTTCTTATTACTATTTTGTATTAATCTGACATGTTTTACATCAGAAGTACCAAATGTACAAATTATCTGGTCAACAGCCAAAATGTATTCGAGATCAAATTAGTCATAACTTACTAATTTTGGGTCACTAAACATAAAAATGCCCTTCATTTTCGTAGAATGGTTCAAATTTCTACAATACACAGTTAAGGTTTTTGCATTAGCCTTCTATTTACTTGTAGAAATTAGTTTGAGTACATATTTTTGAAATAGCCTGTAATGGAAGTGTGAGGGTTGATTTAAGACTAGCAGGTTGAGTCCAACCCTCATCTTGCCATTCCTTTAGCAATTGAGTTCAATGTTTAGCTTGTGAGTGCGTGGAACGGTGTTTCAGTGCCTTCTAAATAATAGACATTTTGAGAAAGTTACAAAATGCAGTGTAAGTGTATTAATAGCCCAAATAACTTCTGCTATATATGCAGGGAAGTTACTTTTAAATCGCAAAAGGTACTGTTAACCCCCATGAGGAAAAAGTCATACAATCTTTATTTTGGCTGCAAAGTAGGTGATCAAGACAAACTGTTTGTAACCTATATTTGCTGTCGCAATTGTTCCACAAATCTACGTGAATGGAAAAGGGCGATCTAAGAATTTCGCTATACCAATGATCTGGAGGGAGCAAAGCAATCAAATAAATGACTGCTAATTCTGTATGATTCCTTCATTTATTGGTATGAATAGTAAGAAAGATGCTTTAGCTTACCCAAATATTCCCTCAGCCATCCGCCCCGTGCCACATAGCCATGACTTACTGATACATTTTTTCCAGCCTCATACACCCTGGATTCTGACAACACTCCATCATCCTCATCTGAAGAAGCAGTATCAACATCTCAAGATAGAGACAGTGCCTGATACACTACGTTCAAACTCAACTAAATAACCTTATGAAAGACTTAGATCTCCCTAATAATAAGGCTGAGTTGTTAGCATCACATCTTAGAGAATGGAACTTTCTTGAAGAAAATATGAAAATAATCAGCTTTCGAGTTCTTCAGGATTCACTACATTTTTTTTTCCAAGTAAGAAAATGCTGTATTTTGTAATGATGTGCATGGACTGATGGTTGCCATGAACATGCAACATAATCCAGAAGTGAAGCCTTTTTATAGACTCCTCTAAACTCAGCCTTAAAGTTGTTTTACTCCACAATGGCAATAAATTACCAAGTATTCCTATTGGTCATGCGGTTTATATGAAAGAGACATATGATAATACTAAACTACTAATCAACTGTATAAATTATAAGTACAAGTGGTTCATATGTGCAGATTTGAAAGTGTGGCAGTCATATTAAGTCTCCAGCAGGGTTATACAAAATACTGCTGCTTTTTATGTAAGTGGGATAGTCATGCAAAGGATAAACACTATGCAACAAAGAATGGCCTCTCAGATAAAATTTAGAACCAGGTACCAAAAACATTGTTTGCAGACCACTGGCTGACAAAGAGATTTACCTGCATTGCACATTAAACTGGGATTAATAAAAAACCTTGTAGAAGGAAATAGAGAATCGAAATGGAGAAGCCTTTAGGTATCTTTTTCATAAATTTCCAGGTTTAAGTGAGTCCCAAATCAAAGCGGGAATATTCATAGATCCCCAAATAAAAAAGCAAATGGCCAATAGACATTTTCATGGACTTCTAAGTGGCAAGGAGAAAGCATGGAAAGAACTCTCCTCAGTTGTGCTTAACTTCCTTGGTAACAAAAAAGCTCATAATTATAAAAAATTAGTGGACAATATGTTGATGGCTTATAATGGAATGGGGTGCAACATGTCTCTGAAGATACACTTCCTTCACTCATATCAAGACTTCTTCCCTGAAAATCTTGGCACAGTAAGTGATGAGCATAGCAAACATTTTCATCAGGTTATCGCTACTCTTGAACGTCGTTATCAGGGAAAATGGGCTACATTTACGCTTGCTGACTATTGCCTGTCTGTAATAAGATACTCCTGAGTTAAAATATAGCAGACAAGCCAAAAGACCACACTTATAAGGTATGTGATTAAAGGCTATTTATATTTTTTGCATGAACAATATTGAAATCTGTATTGCATATATCTTCTAAACAAGAACTAAGAACAATTTTTTACTGTCTTTTATTTTATTTAGGATGTCAAATTAAATAAGATTTCATTCATTTCATTTTGGATACAAAAAACTTTTAAAATTGTGTTGACCAGTGTACTGATCAAAAAGAGCAAATAAACAACATAAAATTAAAAGGAGCATTCCAATCATTTGAAACCAGGATTTCATTCAGGTTTCACAGTTGCCAAATTATCAAATTCTTCAGAAATAGAAATAATTTTCTGCTAAGACATCCTTAATACCATTTTTAAGGATGGAAGTTTTGTGAAGTTGTCACATACAAGAATAAGAATAGGCAAAGTTTTCAACACAAATAGTGAGTGGCTACATAAACAGAACACAAAGTCAACTGTATTGTCACCCGGGCGTTGGAACACCCTACGGAAGCAGCTGAGAGCGGAAGACAGGGGAGGTTCGTGTTAGCCACGCCTCCCCCTCGTCCGTCTTATAGTGGTGACAGGGATGGCTGGGGGAAAAACATGATTGTGCGGTCTGTTTCTCTTCTACCCGTGTTCTGGAAATTACGGGATCTTTCATCTACTGGAACCTTCCTGTGGAAGCCAGAAGGCGGCGATATTCCTATAAAAAGGGGCTGCCGGAGCGAAGTGAAGTCAGTTAGTCAGTGAGTGAGGAGACAGACACAGTTCTTGGTGTAAGAACACAGTGCTAGTGAGAAGACCGTACGTAATTACGAGTGCAATTGTAACGGACGAACTGGTGAATCGTAATTGTGTGCATTACGTAATTTTATGTAATTGGCAAGTGTTTAACTGTAAGTCGGTGGAAATAAAGAACATTTTTGAGTGGTGAAATTGGACTTTTCATTTCACGAACCCACAAAGTCACAGTATAAATTAGCCACACAAAAAATTCCTTTGGAAAAATACCACATCAATAAATGAAACTTGAACAAAAATCTGTTTCCGAACAAGCAATTTGTTCAATGTTAGCTTGAGAGCATTTTGGCAGTTTTAATTTATAGATTCAAATGCTAATGAGTAGAATAGAATGCAGTGCTGCAAATTAAATGCATCCAAGTAATCAGCAACAATTTTTTCACTATACAGCAACATTAGATACTCTGCATGACAAAGGTTTTACCACATCAACATCAACACACAGGTCATTTTTTTTTTTTTTTTTTCTTTTTGTAATTTACATTCTCCAATATTAAGTCATATCGGACAATGAATGGAATGGGTAAAATTATGCTCAAATGTGTCCAGGATCCATAAAGCTTAAAGCTACCCAACATTCATCTTTTAGGATAAGGGAAAACACCAGAAAATGCCTTATCCAGGTAATTCACCCTGACCAGATTTGAAATAGAGACCTCTTGACTGTGAGGCAGACACGCTACCATTTATGCTATCGAGATGGGTGCATCTCATTAGTCTAGTTCTACCATCAGAGATAAATGTACAAGAAGAAGTCTCCATGCTTTTACACCATTAGAGATAAATGTATTAGAAGAAGTCTCCGTTGTTTTACCACATCAACATCTTGACACACATCTCGTTAGTGTAACTGTACCTTCAGAGATAAATGTACAAGAAGAAGTCTCCATTGTTTTACATCAACATCCTGACACACATCTCATTAGTGTAGCTGTACCATCAGAGACAAATTTACAAGAAGAGACCTCCATGGTTTTACCACATCAACATCTCAACACACATCTCATTAGTGTAGCTGTACCATCAACTGAAACACATGAGGTGACGTAAGAAAGAAGACTAGTAGTACAAGAATGGATGATAATGCAAGATATGTCAGAAGAAGGGGAAATGAACATGTAGATCAGCCGAGGGAATCGCCGGAAAAACGTGTTATGCCATCGAAACAGATGAGCGATGAAACAAGGAATGCAACGGCCAGACTGGATGTTTGGCGCAAAGGCGACATCAGTGTAGTGTCAACTTCGAGTGGCAGTATAATGCAAGTGGAGGGTGCTGTTGGGAATGACGCACAGCAGGGCTAAGTTGGACAGGTTCTGCTTTGAAAGGAAGGTTGGCGGTGTTATTAAATTAAGTCACAGAGATAATATTTAATAATCATCCCAATATAAAATAGTTTTATTTGGGGACTTTAATGCCAGGACAGGGTGTGAATAATATCAAATAAGAGCTGAGAAACATCATTGTGTAATAGAAGAAATAGACAAGTGACAAAGTAATGATAATGCGCTAACAAAGAAGGTAGGAAATTATAGTAATTTTGTGAAGATACAAATATGCTAGGGGAATTTATCAGAAGAGCAAGGGAAAAATGGTATCGAGAAATAAAAGTAATATGAATTACGTTAAGGTCCACCATACATAAATAACCACTGTGTTGAAATGTATGGCGGACAACAGAATAAAATAGCAACTCAAGTAATGTGTAAGTAAATAAAATTGTAAAAACTTTTTGTATAAATTGTTTGGAAATAAATACATACATACAATTGTACCATCAGAGATAAATGTAAGAGAATCATGTTTCAGAACACAAACCAATGCTCTTCCATGACTACAAGAACACAATCTTACACACTTACTTTTAGTGTCATTAATCGACTCCCTTTAAATTTTATTTATTATAACAACACTGTTTTCAACACTTCCAAGAAAGGAATTGTAAATCAACAGCTTCCCATTTGAGAAAAGTATGAGTTCAAGGATTAGTATCAGAAAATTCAATCTCAAGAAATCTTGAAAATAGTTAAATCAGTGATAAAAAATTTTCTTGTGATAAATCATGTGCTTTAACCAGATACATAAAATATATATTTATGATTTTGTGCATCTCTTATGAGACACCATTTATGCAAAAATCATTCAGCATGAAGACAATTTTAGAGATTATTCCAGAAAAATCAAGTACACATTTCATTTGTCATGAAAATGTCTCAAAATCATTAACCGCTTCAGCTATGGCCATTTAAATCCTGTACAGCCAGGAATGGATACCCAATAAACTGTGCAAGACATCTAAGTTGTTAAATACAATAAAAATTCCTCATAAATACACATTCATGTCTTCTTCTTAAAAGTTATTTTAATGAAACAAAAACTAGTTTATAGCTCATTAGAGGCAGTATAAATCTAAAGTAATCAACAAGTTAGACACTACTCAAAACAGTAGAGCTATATTAGCAAAATTTGAAATATAATTATTTTGTTTCTCTGTAGCAAAAATTGTGTACATCCAATACATCTAATTTGTAAGATATCTTGGTTTTGTGCATACAGCCAATATGTATATATAGCTGCCTAAGCAAAGTGAGGAATCTGTTATGTAATTGATAGTCAATGTGGAACCTTACTTATATTATTTCTTGTATACCGCTGTTTATGAACATAGAATTGTAAAATATAATCCTAAAATAATGGTGAAAATTAATCCATGAATTGCTTGGCTATAATTATTTTCTAATAAACCGTGATGTCATGTTTTTCTGATTTCTGTCTTCTGACTTCAACTGTCATCTACAGTTCAAAGTTTTATTATTCACTTTTGGCTATCACAAGATAACTATTTTATTAATTTTTAGATGAGTCGTATTTATTACACATCTGCTTCACTTTCGTACCTATTTTGAGGACATGTTTCGCAAATCATCGTTTGCATCTACGGCTCTTATGCGACTAAAGCTTGATCCAGCGGTGTGGGTAATTCTGGGGTTGCTGCTGTCATCTGTTGATTTAGTGATGAACTTAAATGTGGGATTCTATTTTGACTGTCTTGGAATTCTAAACAATTTCTTTTCGCTATCAGGAGGTAAATGAAAGCTACATTAAAATGTTATAATAAAATATAATAATCTGATGCAAATAAGTATTTGCAAATCTAGCCTCCTGAGATCAGTGAAGAATTTAAAATTAGCTTACTTATGAAGTACACAAGCTTCTGAAATTACTTCAAAAACTGTGAAGGACCTTTTACTGTTTGACAGTGACATTGAATTTTCAGATTTTGAGGGGGAGTGATGAGGATAATATGTAGCAGTGAGAAAGAAAATACTCCCTTTCTTTTTTCGAGAAGAATCAACACTGTGGAGTGGTCGAAATAACTCCAGCAAAAAGACGTGTCATGAGCATAGCCTCTGGCATACAACCCCGAGCTCAACTGACTTCCGACAGCCGACCAATTGACATTTTCACAGATTTTTATGGCTGACTCGTCTCTCACTGTTATGGAAACAAATGAATATACTAGAGCGAAGGAAGACCTGACCTCAAAAAAACAATTTAGGGCCTAACAGCAGAATTCATAAATGGACAGAAGTAATATTGAATGAGATTTATAGGCTACTAGGTATAATTACACTCATGGATGTTATTCATAAACCTACATAACACATGAACTGGTCTACAGATGACATACTTTGATACTCCGTTTTTTTGGGAAATACATGTCAAATGACAGGTTTACTTCCATTTTGCACTTCCTTCATTTCACTTATACAGAAAATGTAAATTATAAACTATGCAAAATCAGAGCAGTTTTTTATATTATTTCAAAATTCAAAGAAAATTACACGCCTAGTGAAAAGGTCACTGTTGATGAAAGCTTAATCCTTTGGAAAGGTTGCTTAGGTTGGAAGGAATATATCAATCATATGCAATTGTTTAGTAATTTGGAGAGCTCTAAACCCATGCAAGACAATGAATGACCTACCTGCATGAGTACCTGAACTTATGCACTTGCATAGCTCCCAGCCAAATTGAACACTATAACATTCAGAGGCCTCTTCATAGTATTATTAGGTGGTATCATAAGTAAAGTTGGCTTTTTGATTTTGGAAAACTTAATGGTTTTTTTTGGTTTGCAATGCTATTCACAAGAAGTCATGGCTAGTGCTGTGCATATTGTATGTATCAGTCTTCAGTTGTTAATAAACAAATACAAAATGGAAATAACATAGTTTGAACTTAAGAGTCCTTCTAAAACACTACTGGAAACAAGATTATAGAGCTGCTGCCGCAGCTCGAAGAATATGTGGAGTGGAAGGAGAAGATGGTGTTAGTGAGCATGTGGCAAAATGATGGTTCCAACATTTAAACAATGAAGACAAAAACACTAAAGATTTACTACGTTCTGGAAGACCTAAAGTATGGAATATTGAGGATACATGCCAAGTTTTGCGAGAAACTCTGCAAACGAGTATCCGCAGGCTTTCAGAACTTGGTATATTGAAAGATACCATACATTGCCACAATTGGAAAATCATACAGAAGCTGTAGATCTGTACCTCATCAACTGACACCTTTACAGGCTGAATGTAGAGTGGATATCTGTCGTCAGCTTATCTGTAGATTTGAATCATCACTTGTGATGAAAAATGGGTATATTATTGAAACTTTGAACTCTGCCAACCTGCCAAAGTCATTGTTAAAAAAAAAAAAAAAATCAGTTCAGTCCCAAAGTAATGTGTGTATGGTGGAATTTTTAAGGTGTGATTCACTGGGAGTTTGTTCCAAATGGGAAGCAAATTGATGCAGATCTTTATTCTCAACCTCTAGAATGAGTTCATGAAATTTTGAGACTGAGATACCTAGTATTAGTTAACCGAAAAACAGTTCTATTGCGACAGGGCAATGCAACACCCCATACTGCATGAACCATGAAAAAAATGCAGCAATTGGAAGGAATCGCACAGCTATCAAAGCCAGCTTACAACCCTGATCTTGCACAACCTGATTATCACCTTTTTCGATCCATGGCCCATTTTTTATGTGGAAGAAATTTTGACAACATTGAAGCAGTGCAAGTGGGTGTCATGAATTTTTCACATAAAAACCAGAGATTGGTACCATTGTGGGATAATAAACCTCACTGAACGATGGCTCAAGACCATAGAATCTAATGGTCAATACTTTGAAAATTAGTTAATTGCCTGTAAGAACACATTTCAAACAATTGTTTTTCTTAAAAAACAACATTACGTATAAGACGGTATCTATAGCAAGCACTGTTAATGCATAAGTTACTTCCTTGGCTATGTGTTTGATAACAAAATTTGATAATCCATAATAGTCTGCTGCTTTAGAATTATTAAGTTGCCTAATGCCAGTACAAATATTTTCTATTATAAAGGTCCAATGAAATTGCGCTTGTATAGGGTTTCTTTCGTTTGTGAATGGTTTTTCCACTTGTGAGCTAGCTGCATTGGATAAATGTAGTCTGTGAGACATACACAGTTCCCAGTTTTGCTAAATATTTTTCACACATGACAGTGTTTAGTATGCAGACGAAATAACACTTTGTTCACGTCCTAATTAGAAACCAATGACTATAGTATGATGCATATAGAACTTTTATGAACACAATGTTTTGCATGCACCTGCTGTTTCTGAATACACTATCAAGAAAGCCAATAGGCTTCAATTTCAATAAACTATCTGGCTCCACAACAAAACTGACATTTTCTGACCTAACGAATGTACTACTATTGCTGCTGGATTGATATTGCAACCAATAAACTGATGCTGCAATGTTGAAAATGATACCATTGAGCTACTTGACAGTTTGCAAGAACAAATTTTTTGCATTGCAATCAACCAACTTTAATTGCAACAGCCAAATTTTAAAAAAACAAGCACATCTTAACTTTAAGTACGGTCAAATTATTTTGAGGTGGCAGCTGAGTAAAGATGAATTAGTATATTAACACACACATGGAAGCAAAGTGAGGAGCAGTTCTACACGTGGAGCAGTTAATGCGTGCACCATCAATGGCTCCACATGTAGAAATCATTCTCTCTCTCCATCCAGGTGTAGTAATAGACTAATTCATTTACTGTGCATCTTTACTCAGCTGCCACCTCAAGATAATCCGACAGTGGATCATTTTGGTCTCTTGTAGCTTCAATAACACAATTTACTAAGAGACATTTTTTATTACTGATGCTAGAAAAAGGGGTTAAAGGGAATTCATATGGAGAAGGTGTTAATAGTTGGAAATCTTGTGGCCCAACTTTCTTCCCCATTTAGGTGATTTTATTTTTCAACAAATTGAAATTGAAATTAACTTTTTACCTATTGACACCCTTTTAATTGCTGTGTTTCTCAGCATAACATTCAATCTCCCAGTTAAATGATGTTAGCTCTAAACTTACTCTTTAAACAGATGCACTTTTGACAGTTCACTTTACCTTGGGTAAGTCACTAATTTGTTTAAATATTTTAATCTGAGGGTCATGCTACCAATAAACAAAGAGATTTTAGATGTCAGAAAACATTAATGTTCTTCATAACGTCAGCCGTGAAAGCCTTAGGAAATGCATTATTTAGAGTAATTTTTAATTTGCATCCCAGGGAAATGAAATGAAATGTGTAGTGTTTAACGCCTGCTTTTACTACATACGGCACCGCAGGTGATGACACTGATGATACATGAGATGAAGATGGAGCACCGGTGGAATGAGATGGCGGGGGAAACCGGAGATAACCCACCCCAGCGCCGTGTTGTCCACCACAAATCTCACTTTGCGGTTGCCTGGGATCGAACCTGGGCTGCCTTGGTGAGAGCCAAGTTGTCTAACCACTGAGCCACAACGCGGCCGCATCCCAGGGAGTCTCTTGTCACATCTCCACACAAAATGTTATTTTAACTGTCTGACAATTATTTACCTTTACAAAGCAGCTGTGTTATACAAAACTAATATGCAGCTCTTTATTCAAATAATATATTTTATAACAATGAAACAAGAATTTGCAATAATGTTCATATTAATAATTACAGAACTACATTTTTCAGTAAATTGACAATTTGTTCAATAAATTATATAATTGCCAATTAATTTATTTTATTGCCACTTTGGAGACTTTTAAAATGAAAGTGAAAGGCTATCTGTTTGACCAGTGTCACTACAATCTGAATGAATTTTTTAATATGTTGTAACTGCAATTTCTTGACGAGTTCTTCTGTATTATTCTATGGCAAATGACAACAAACGCTATCTATCTATTAGGTGTGAAAGACTGCTCGATTCTGCTCAGAGTCCTCCTTATCAGATTTGAGATTCTTTTACATGCTGTAAATCTATTATACAGGACCAACTGCTTCATTTCCCTTCTGAAGGAAGCCAAACTATGGATTTTTACGCCATAAGAAAATCCAACACAACTACAACAGGTTTGAATTTGAGACCTTAGAACCAGAGGCTTGCATTTTACCCCTAGAGCACAGAAGGCTTTTCACAAGCACAGCAGAAAACATATGCTTGGGATACTACAGTAACAACAGTACCCATTTAAAAATATCAAACAAAATTTGCTAGTTGAACAGCTTTGGGATTTAGTTACAGTGTTTTGGCTACTGGTTGGCTCCTCTTATAAGAAACATCCCTTTACCATACTTTGCAGCTTAAAGGTTTCAATACCTTGGCTATGATTTTTCACTTATGGTTTCTTAAGTCCTGAATTGCAGTTTACACTTGCATTCAATAAGAACAGCAATTTGTTAGTCTCGTATTGGCATTCCGGATGCCATAGCATATAGCAAACAAAATACACTGGAGAAATTGGGACTGAACCGCAATAGTAAACAACACCCAGGACTGTGCAAAAATATGTATTCTTATATATCACCTTTTTCTCTCCACATTTTCCTGCTAAAATTACAATGTTAGTCACCTTTCAAAAACATTTATGCATCCTCTGTGTGGGCTTGGTAGCTATACGGGAGATAATTAACATTTCAAAGAAAGAAAAAGGAAAATTTTGAAGTGTCATGTTCAATCAAATGGTATAAATTAGAAACAAAACATACTCCCTATAACAATTTCAATTAATTTTTTTCTCTATCTCAACCTCTATTGATGAAATATGTTACAGCTACACGAAAACCAAATCAATGCAAGCTGATATCTGACAGCTCTTTAACCTTCTTTTACCACATAATGCAGATATAACAAACGTCTGTTTTAAAATTTCCGGGAAATATTTCATTTCTTTATTTTTTGTTAAAAAAGACTTACTTGTGGTGGTGAGCAAAGCACTGCTTTACACCATTTGGGGTTACCGTTGTCACAAACACACAATGTGCACGTATCAGGACCAGGCACATAGTGCAAACCAGGAGCAATTGTTCTACCATGCAGATCCAGACACTCTCCAGACAGGCCAGCAGCAACTGGAACAAACACAAATTTCTTCATACATAGTCGCTGGATAATTCGGTCACTCGTCCCAGTAAACAAATCCCAGATCTGCCCTACATTAACCACGAAAAAAAACTTACACAATTGACTGCCTGAGAAGCCTAGCGAGTATGAAAAACCCAATAATACCAGTCTCCTGTGCATCTTTATATGCTGCTCCGCTTCATTGTAAGTTAAAAATTCGTTGTCACAAATCACTGCCTATCACTGCCCTTTTCATCTTCTTCACTTGTCATTTATCTACAACCGGAAGTTATTCTGGAGATGATCGATTAGTAAACAAGGCCTCTTTCAACAATCTCTCGGTCGGTAGCAGAGAGTATATAATTTAGAAGAGGGGGCTTAACAGTTAAAACAGTGAAACAGAACTGAGGAGTTAGAGGGCAGTGCTGTAGTCGAACACAAGTACAGTAACCACAGGAAATGTAATTTGCCTAGTAACACTATGTGGTCTGTTACACTTATGTACGTGTATCAAGAGATCATACGCATATCATCATACGATACGTGATCATATCTTATTGAGTAGGATTGTCGAGAAATGCATAAGTAAGTCACATTTAATGCTCTTGAAATAAGTAAATTATACATTTAGTAAAGCTTTGTACTCTTCCTGAAACGAATTTCAACATAAAGAACACAATACAGATGACATTCGTGATTTACATTTACATAAATTGGTACCTCATAAATTAACAAAATGTCATCTCCAGGCTAAAGCGTTATAAAATATTGTAATGAGTGGTATTGTCAAAACTATATACAAAAAAAAAAAGTCTCCTGTAACTGAAATCACGAGTTCTAATGAGAATAAATCCGGGACTACTGCTAATAAAGAGACATATACCTACAATAAATACAAGTAGGTAGAATACATACATGTATAACGTACATAAATAATGAAATAAATAAGGGAATAATATACATATCTTTGGGCAAATGTTAGCAAAGACAAAAAGGGTAAATTTCAGGCAAAGTAAACGAGACTTCACAGTAAAGGAATACAAGTACTGTAATGCGAAATAATAATGACATAACATAAGCACAAAAGTTCAGTGACTACGCCGGTGGTAGTCCTCTGTGTTCTAGGGGTAACATACTAGCCTCTGGTTTCCGAGGTCACAGGTTGTTACTGTCCAGAAACGCAAAGAAGGTCCCTGAAAGGTATGTCCTGCCTTTCACAGTGAGACAAGGACAGCGAAAGTGTGTGGCAGAGAACGCCTGCTACACAAGGAGCAGGCCGTTAAAAACATGTGCCCAATTCATTCTGTACACTAAAACTGAGAAGATTCATTCACAAAAGTAGAAGCCGTCAGAATGTTTTTGAATGGTCTGTAACTGTACTGACATAGGGTGTAATAAACCTGTCCAGAGAGGGTGTGGGGACCTTCGCCAAACCCCTCCCTGCGTCTCAGGTCTCGGAGACTATCTCTCCTGTGGAGGACAGTAGCATAACTTTCCCCAGAAAGGAAATATGCTGGTGGTCATGGGTCGCAGATTTACGGCACTTAAAAGAATCTCAAGTCTGATTAGAGACCTCTGAGCACAATTTACAAGTTTTCAATGTGTTTTCTTGATATTCTAAGCATTGCCTTAACAATTTTCTTCTTATAAGTTCAGGTATTCCTCACAATAAACTGCATCATTTTAGCTTCTAAGACTATGTTATATATTTTCTCTGGCCGCTTGCCCCTTTTATCTGGGACCCTAACTATTATAACTATTGACCTTGGTCCTTTAGCCTTTGTTAGCGCAAAGTTTTTGTTTCCATTTACCTACTCCGTCTGTTTTAACTTCTGGATACAACCTTATACTTAATATTCTCTCTGTTCTGTTTTTCATAATTGCTTATTTTTATTTTTTAAATACTACAAGCTATGTCATTGTTTGATAAATCTTCAACTTCCATTTTCCCAATACTCATCTATTTCCTTTTTGGATTGATTCAATCTATTAATTGTAATTGATCCAAGTACAGAACATCTGCGATTAGTATCACAGGAGTCTGAATATTATTATTTACCGTAGGAAATTATTATCTTTGCAAATTTCCACTTAAGTATCATCTATAAATAAACTACAGAATAGTGAATTTAATGTGTAAACTTACCTGAAACTTTGTATCAACTTTTAATTACAAGTTGCAAGAGGTGTGTGCGTCGTAGTTATTGCGTTGACTTGAGTGACGATGGTTCGCGATAATGCTTAGATTGATCGCTGACGTCATCCACACGATGGCGCTGAAGGCATTGTCATCTAGGACCTTCTAGTCATCTGGGAAGAACTTACCTGCTGACGCTGGTAATCACGTCCGTCATCCTCTGCGACGATGCTGAGAACAATGATGCTCGCGGCTGCTCAAGACGTTCTCCTTAATATTATGGTTTTAGGATTGGGTTGCAAGCAGTGATCTCTTGAAGTTCGGGGTTGTGTGGGTGGAGCACTTGGGCGTAGAAGGAAACACAGTTTTCTTGTCTAGTGGCAATCACTTATATTTTTCTTAGTCGCAAAGTTTCTCACCACAAATTTATGCGGACCTCGCGTCAGCAAAGTATTCTCCTTTGTTGAGTATGCTTTCGTCAGCGTATACTACAAAGCTCCGCAATTCTCACCTGCACTTCGAAAATAAAATTATTTTTTCCACGATATCCGCGCGACTTTAGTGTAACTTGTAACACTCGCGAAATACAGACGCGCAAACTTTTCGCGCTAGGAGACGTAGCTTCTCTATTACGTATACGACTATTGATAACTCCGCGTGACCTTTTCGGGCTGACAAACGTGGTTTCCCTTCCACGTATGCAACAGCGACTGGATAATTCCACGAGATCTTTTTGGGCTAACGGACGTCGTTTCACTTCCACGTATACAGCAGTGATTGGGTAATTCCGCGTGAACTTTTCGCGCTAACAGGGGTGGCTTTTCCTCCACATATGCAGCAGCAACTGCTGATAATTCCGTGCAATCTTTTCGCGTTAATAGACGTGGTTTCTCCTCCACGGATGCGTCAGCGACTGGCTAAACTTCAGCTTTCTATCTTTATTTTAACTAGCTCTACAAACATCCGTTCCACTGCTTACATGGGAGACTGATGTAGCTGTTCTCTTATTGTTCTCTTATTAAATCTCACAACCACCGAAATCATTTTTTATATTTTTATGGCAAGTATTTTTAAATTGATTTGTCGAGAGAATGCATATGGCGTCGTTTTTAAGGGAATAGTCTTCTTCTTAATTTCTTTAGGATTCACCCGAGTTCTCCTGTCAGAAATTTGCCTGAACGCACCGCTTGTGACTCTGAAGATTTATCGTTCTTCTTACCTTTGTTACCGAACAAAATATTTTCTCTAACCCAAGGTCCATTTCGAGTTTGCCTGACATACATATATACAAGTTTTTACAAGAGAAATAATTTTTAACATGTAGAAACCTGTAAGATATCGTTTATACATAACATATAGTTGACAAATGTTTTAATTAACTGTTAGCATATACTTGATTATTAGGAGCAGAGAGTACTGTTTTAAAATCCATCCTAAATCTTATAATGTATTAACTTCACATAATTCATTAAAAGCAAAATCATATCGCTGCATAACCACCGTCATTATTCAGACATGTGTAAACGGGAAGCTAATTTTTTGTCTTAATCAAAAAACGTGTGCCACCTGTGATGAACTCAAATCTGTATTTCTTACTTTACAACATTATCGACAATGAAATGTTTTACACTGAAGAATTTCTTCAGATGAAGAAACAGATGAAAATTCCTCGATGCCAAATCTATTCTGCAGAGAGGTGGTTGAATTGTTCCCAACCAAATGATCAGATGAGATCTTGCGTCTAACACGAGTCTAACGGGTTAGACCAGGAATTATCACGAACAAAAGATTCAACGCTAAAGCGTTCCCGGCTCTAGTTTTGTATTACACGATATAGCTTTTGTAATGTTTGAAATAAACGCACGTCTTTATTAAGTATCGCATTCCTTGACATTAATTAAAACCCAGTAGAACACCTTTTCTGTTCCTAGAAAACTATATTCCTGATCTTGCAGATGGATATTGAGGTGGTGTTTGAACTTCTTCTCCACGGTGATGTGTGCTTCCATTCCAAGAACCACTGCTTTGATTAAGGTGTGATGTGAGTCAAGCATGTCTTATCACCTGTAACGATCGCTTAGCAAATTACCGCCTTCCTCATTATAAGAGTGATAATGATGCATCTGCGCCACCTAGGCGGGCAGTTGTTTTTCGCCAACAGTGGTGGATTCAATTATTCTCGTCTTCAACAAAACGCACTGATCTCTAGTGTTCAATTTGCAACGTTCATGGAGGGCAAAAACCTTATTCACTACAGTTTTTGGAGAAGATGGAGGAAGATGAGTGGGATGATGTAAGAATACGGAAAACTCTGTATATGAAGAACTTTCTGAATAATCCAGAAGTTTCATTTCCTCTAAACCTTTTCTGCGATATTATGAAGCATGCTAACATTCTAACATTCAGATGCACCGTTATAAGATATAATTTCTTGCAGTATTGCTTGCAATATTTTGAATCAACCTTCGTCTGAAATTTGTGAGAACCTAGAAGATGCCAGGTAGATGATATTGCTTCTTTTTCAAGAAAAAGACCGAATTATGGTTCTATAGCGAACAATCCCATTATCTTCTTATAAATGTTAAAAAAAAAATTAAATGTCTAAATAAATAGATAAATGTTAAAAACGTTCAGTGACTTATTGTAATTGTATATTCAAAGATACCTCTTCCGGTAGAGAACTATTCAGTATTTTTAAACAAAACTCTTTTGAGAAAGCAGTTTACAAAACGACTGCGAATTGTACTGACAACTCTAGTTTCTACAGTAGAGGTAGAGAGAAGTGTCAATACATTTAAAATAAGTCTTTCCTTGGAGCATCATGGGCCCAGATAGGTTTAAGTCCTTGGCTGTTTGTTCCATTCACAAAGAGAAATTTAGTGAAATCCCTGACTTCAATAACAGAGCAATTGAAACGTTTGTCACCCAGAAGAACAGACGTACTCAGCTCTTGTACTGGCACTTGGTGAGTTCTATTTTCTTTTATTATTATTAGTTATTGAAACCATGAAGGAGATACAGCCAATCATGATAAATACAAGAACGAGGCCAGTGAATAGTGGCCAGTTTGCTTTCGGCGAAGAATCAACGTTAGTATCATATGTTCCATGACAGTACCGCAATGTACTGTTGATACTGTCGCGAACCCGTATTTACGATCGCGCGGCTTGTATACACAAAAGGAACTGATAGGCGGGTTGTGTGAAAAACCAAGAGCCGGCAGACGAAGATAACATGCAGATAAAGTTCTGCGAAACAAACACTCTGAGATAAATGGAAATTTCTAGTTACTTCTTGACTGATAGAGACTGTTAGGGTTTTGGTTTATTTTCGAATAATCTAGAAATTATCAGTGAAATATTTAAAGAGGCGACGATTGGCCAAGAGACGAGTTGCAAGTTGTGTAACAAGAGTGTTGTTGTAACGAGAGCTGATCAGAACGTTGTTTGTGGTGTGTATCTGACGTAATGTTGTTACGTGAGAATTGATCAGTGTATTTCTACGGAAATAAAAAACATTTAGAATTTCTGCAAATTGGATTTTTAATTTTACGAACCCACAAAGTCACAATTGGTGTCAGGAGTGGGATGACGACAACATCACCGAGAAGATGGAAGAAATGAAGACCGAATTAACAACGAAGACGGAAGCTGCAAATAGCAGCTTAAGCGCGACGATGACCGCGAAGATGACCGACACCAGGACGAGCAGCCGGAGGAACGAGTAAGGACCGACGTGGCGAGGAGCACGTTGGCATCATCACCACCATCCCCTCGAGTGACACTGCGCGCCGTCAGCCGACGTATGGATGACAGTCTCATCGCGGACGGTTGTGTCAGAGGGAAGCCGTACCGCGTACTCGTAGAAACCGGGGTGGCCGTGACCATCATCAGACCTGACGAGGCCAAGGGTTTGCGATCGAGGAAACCAAGCCGAACATACCAGCTAATGAGGGCATCGAGCGACACCTTACCCATGGAGATGGAGGTTCTGCTGCAGTTGACCTTGGGACGAAGTGCCGTGCGTCAGTGGGTGTTCGTCGCGGAGGTGGCTGAGGAAGTGATACTGGGACTGGATGCCCTCTGGAGCCACGAGGCGACGGTCAACGACGGTAAGTCCTGCGGCTCAATGGAGAAGATGTCATACTCCGGCAACCCGAAGAATGCCTTGGAATCTGCAGGGTCATATTGAAGGAAGACGTGGGTCCCCGCGAGAAAGGAGGTGGTGGTGAGGGCGCGACTGGAAGGACAGCGAATGAAGAACATTGTTGCCGTGCCGGGAGGTGCCAGTGAGGCTGCATTACCTAGCGGACATCGATCACGACGTCCAGGCCGGAACGAAGATGGTGACGTGCGAGTCCGTGGTCATCGTGATCAGCTTTCGTTACAACAACACTCTTGTTGCACAACTTGCAACTCGCCTCTTGGCCAATCGTCGCCTCTTTAAATACTTCACTGATAATTTCTAGATTATTCGAAAATAAACCAGAACCCTAACAGTCTCTATCAGTCAAGAAGTAACTAGAAATTGCCATTTATCTCAGTTTGTTTGTCTCGGCAGAACTTTATCTGCATGTTATCTTCGTTTGCAGGATCTTGGTTTTTCACACTGCCCGCCTATCAGTTCCTTTTGTGTAAACAAGCCGCGCGATCGTAGATACGGGTTCTCGACAATATCTATCATGGACGATGACAATGAGATTGACAGTAATACTGATGACAATATGAAATCAGGCGTTGTAACGTTCTATAACTAAGAAAAGGTGGTGTGGCTGTCGTCGATGAATACGATTTAATTGGCTAGTATATGTTTGTAAAAAATATGAACCAAATATTATTTTATTGAATTGTTTGTAACTAATTACCATATTATAAAAATAATAATGTACATAAAACAATGATTAAACCCGCATTAAACTGAACTCAAGGTTGAAAGGAAGCAAGCAAGCAAGCAAGCTCACCTGTGGCCAACGGTGTTATGAAATGGATCGCGACCAACGACGGGTTAATAACTTTAATTTTTTGGATGTTGATGTAAAGCTAGATTTCTTTGGATTATATCTCCAAATCTTTTATGGTTGTCTGAAGATTCTTTCTCGATTTTGGTAACAACAGCACGTGCTCAGCATTTACTAAACAACCAGCTCGATTTTGCATTTCTATCAGAGTTATATCATAAGTTCAGGTAATGTTTCTGATTTTTTCTCTAGAGAAGCTTTGCTAAACTCGACCCCCGATTAATTTGTACACTATAACTCCATAAATGTTATAACTGAAATTATGTTTTCGGGTTCAAAATATTAATCAATATGTTGAAAATTTAAGTCCATTAAACATTATTTGACTAAATAAATAGTTTTATGTTAAAAAAGTGGAAAAAATTATTTTTTGGAAAAAGGCTCTGAAGTCGGACCCCTTTGTTTCACTGTAATTTGACTGGATACCATGATTTAGCCGTAAGTTGAGGAGCATAATAAAATGGGGAAAATATATCTTGTAATTGTTTATTTGAACATCATTAAATTTTAAGGAATTGGAGCACTTTCACACAATGGACTACAACAATGTTTATTTGCAAACATTAAAATGTAGTTCTTCAAGAACCAAAGCACTGTACAGAATATGCAGACAGAGTCGTATTCAGTTGGTTTATCACCAGCTCCACCAGCTCTTCCTCCAGTAGGACGACCGAACGTTGTTTCCGATGCTTCAGTAGGACTGTTAAATTCTTCTTTCGATAACCTCACTTAAATTTTTTTCGATCCTTAAATGCTTTTGCTGTTTTTTCTTCAATCCATTTTCTTTCCTCTTATTATCTCTCTTTCCACAGCCATGGATGCTACTGAAAATGGTAATTTTTTTGGTTTGTCTCCTCTCATCTGCCATTATTTCAACATAGAAAATAAAAATAAGTAAATCAATACCGGTATCACTGAAAATATAATTTTAAGCTGTATAAATTCATCAAATCAACTCAAAATATCGCTTTAAAGTGTACTTTTGTTATAAAATACATAGAGGCTTCACTTGAGAACGCGTGGGGCCCTGCTTAGGCGAAAGCAATGTTTATTAACAGATGGCCACCTTGTCCTTCCGAATCGGGAAAGCTAAAAATAAATCACATAATCTGAAAGACCATTTCTACTTTTACGTGCTTGTAATGAGAAATGTACCCTTATCTGTTTGAAGTCTAAGTAATGATGCCACAATGTTACAACTCAACAACTTTGGAAACTTCACGAAATAGAAATTAAACGTTTTTCAGGGAAACTGCCTCAATTTGACTAATGTCACTTCCACATAGTAACATATCCTCTTTCAAAGAGAGGCCCATTAGAGATGACTTGCGTCTTATTTTTGGAGCTAAGCCTACCTGAAGATTTTCTCAAATACTTTCTTTTACTATCATGATTCCAACCGTGCTCACTGAACTTGGAATTTTCTTGGCAAATACACGCCCCACTGACTTTGGTCCCGTTTCAAATATGATCAATTTCTCTCTTTTGCATGCTAAATTGCTTTCTTGTTGTTTTGAATCCCCCAGTGAATGCTGGGTTTGTTTTCCGTCTACTATATTTGCCCGTCGTAATATTCGATCGGCCAGAAAACTCCGTCCACGCAAGCTCATCGCGGCGAGAAATAGGTCCAGCACGCTGGCTGTCCTCAGGATCGATTGGAGTACAACAGACTCCAACGTAAAGTGATACTTGAAGTTTGGGACCACACTAATGAGGAATGGGAACGCCGGCTGTCCTCTCTGGACACGGAACGTCAGTCCCTTTGGTGATTGACAAAGACTACTACGTGTCCCCTCCCAAAACAAACCTCTCCCCCGTGGTACCATCACCGCCCAATCTGCCAGGGAAACGCTGGAACTGATGGGTGCCTTCCTAGAATGCACCTTTCACCCTACTAATATCTGCAACTAAGACTATGTCCAACAAGTTACCACATAAGTACAAACTCCAGACCATATGACCCGAACACACCGACGCCAACTATCCTCATTGAACTGAAGTATTGCCTCTTTACAGTTGCAGCAGGATTGCTTACGCTGCAACATCTTCCAACATCTTGGTTGGAAGTGATAATCTATCTCCTCAGCGGCCTGCTCCACTTGATACTTCCCAACTTGTTGTCGACGGGCCCTTAAACACCACTCACTCACTCACTCACTACTTCCCAAACATCTGGAAGCACACCAAAGTCATCACCCTCCAGAAACCAGGGTAGGACTCTTCCACCTTAGAGGACTATAGACCAATCAGTTTTTTCGCTAGTCTCAGCAAAATATTTGAGAAATTTGTGCAACAGCACTTCAGTCACTTTCTAGAGTATCTTCCGGTGCTTCTACCTGAACACTTTGGATTCAGACGGCAAAATTCAACTGTCCGTCAACTCTTACTCTGGTAGATTATATAATCACCGAGGTCAACAGTAGGCATTTTGTAGTAGTTTAGTTCCAGGTCTTTATTCGTGCTTTTTATTCGGTGTAGCACGAGGGTCTCCTGTACCATCTCATTCAATATAATATTTCTCCCTATCTCGTCCATCTCATTAGTTCCTACCTCACAACTGGATCTTCAGTATCACCAAAGGCGACGTTACATCCATTTCCCATCCCATCCTTGCAACGATGCCTCAAGGTAGTATTCTCAGCCCCCTTCTCTTCCTCATCTACATTAACACCTTGCCTTCCCACGTAGGATGTTCGCTCTTACAGTTTACGGACGACACCTCCATTACTACAGCCTCTGTGCGACATCAGGTTGCAGTACGCAGACTTCAAATCTATGCGTACCAACTGACAACATGGTTCAACAGTTGGCGGCTAGTATCAACTCCACTAAATCCCAAGCAAACACTTTCACTCAGCGACGAGAGGATGACGTCCCGGAATTGCGTATTGCTGGTGGCTCCTTCCTCTAA
>CM060947.1:82568645-82646145 GCA_030765055.1 Mantis religiosa
ATTCTGTGTAAAAATGGAGTTTTTTTTTAATGTGTTTAGTGATTACTGTCTGATATGCGAAGTGTTTAATCTTTCATATTTAAGGCATTTACAATGAATCCAACTCACGACTTCCTGTGTTCCATCTCCAAACACCCTTTTCTTTACGGCAAAATGATGACAAACGCCACGTGGTAGATGTCGGTAGGCCAACACCAGTGCTATATTTAGAAAAACTTTGTGGCAAAGCATCTTCAAAATACCACAGGACATTTAAGACTCGTTGATATGAGGAACATAATTGTGTCGGATTGAAGGAACTCAGAAAAAACACTAACAAAGACACCCTTCAGGGAAGCTCACGTCTATATCTTGTAAAATACAATGAGAACGTTAAGGTTAACAGGCTCTTCATGGAATATCCCATTAAGGAAGTAGACAAGAAATGACACTTTGTGGACAAAATGAAAGCGAGGACTCTTTAAATAAATGTAATTTTAAGGAACTTTTGGATTCATATACAGAGGGAAGCCCCATCGAAATTCAAAACCACTATACCAGTATAAAATCCGTTTTCGCGAATTTAGGTTAGCCAATTTTCCGAGTCACCTAATCAATTCGCCCAGAGCGGCGCCTGGAACAATTACATGACTTTCTCTACTCTTATTTAGAGCTTCTCGGGTTACCAGCCGTGCGATGTTTATAAAGTTGGTCGAGTTTTCGGCCATGCTTGTTCTATGGCCTTCTTCAGGAAGAAGCATGGCCGAAAGCATCGCACGGCTGGTAACCAGAGAAGCTATAATTAATAACCATCGCTGCCAAAGCTTCAAATCTTTCTCTACTCCTGTACAAGCAATTCTTACAAATATTTCTTTCCTATGTCTAGTCCATTTTAATCGAAAAAATCATTCGCAGAAATTATCTTATTGCTAGTTTTCTTGTAAATGCAACTTGGAAGTACATTGAGCTTTAAACAAAAGTCAACTCTTTTAGGAAAACACTGGTTGCTTTGTGATTTCGTTCTCTTTGCTTAGCCAAGAAAAAAAAAGTGTATTCATATTAAATACAACCAAATAAAGAGGAATATCTTGGAAATGGTTTATTCCATCAAAAATGTATCTATGTGACGTAAATTGCATGTTTTAACGAGCTCTATATGTTTTGTGCATTAAGATTCTTTATATATATGGTACGATTTATCAGTTGTGTAAAAGCCATTCAGAATGAAGTTGACTTCTGAAAATCTTCCAGAAAATTCAGAAGATACATTTAGTTTGTTATAAGTACATCTAAAAAGTATGGCATTTCAATCAATCTGTTAGATGCCATTTTAGCCAAGATTTTAAAAAAAAGTCATATAAAGGGTATTTTGGGGTAAGGGACTTTATTAAAATCTACATGGTGTATCCTTGGAAGAAGCTGAACTTAAATACAAAATTTGGTACTTCACCGACATTTGATTTTTGAGTTATGCTGATCACACACACACACACACACACACACACACACACACACACACACACACACACACACACACACACACACACAGATGGAGGGAGGGAGAGCTTGAGATTTTTCTAAAAGTGCTTTTCTTTTTGGATCCGGAGAGTCTCAAAACATGTTTTTCTGCTAAAATCTCGGTATTGAATTGAGGTAGAAAACAATACTTCCACTATTTACTTATAAGTACACAGTAGAAACGGTAGCAAATAATGAACTCGTGTTACCCATGGACTAAGCATTTCTGAGTGAAAATACAATCATCGTTAAGAGTCATGCAGTGACTGCTTTGTTCGCTCTCTTCCTGGATTTTCATTGAATACAACACATGCCATATGTTATGTGTGGTAATTTTCGGACTCTTCTCTGAAATTGTCTTCCCTGGAACGCGTTTTGTAACCGGCAACTCTGTCGGAATTAGTTCTAATTCCTCAGGTCCATAGCATTATTCCATTAATAGTAACCATGGCCAGCTCCAATGCATCATGTGTATCATTCTAGCTACACAATTGACAATGGAGTATGAAAGTATACCAGTTTTCCATTGGTGATGATGGTGTTCTCGTTGACCAGAGTTGCGGCGACCCTTTGTAACGGTCGTTTCTCGATGTTCTCCGCCAGCGATGTGTTGTCGCAGCACACGTTTCTTCTTATTGTAGCTCCGGTTCGCATGAGATTTTATCTTGGTCGTGGTATCGGATACTTGGATTATGGAACTTAATATTAGGGAAATCAAAAAGGTTGCAAAAATTCTCTTTAAGTTAAATTCGAAACTCAATTTCAATATAATTTATATTTTAAATCAATATTATTATACAATTTAAAACAATATTTTTCTCCTTTTGATGAATAATTAAAACAGTTCAATTTATGTGGTTTGCAACCACACTTTTGAAAACATGCAGCACTTCTACACACGCGTCTATTCACTTTGAGATCACGATGTAAAACATACAAAAGACGCTCTCTTCTCCTTTCCATTTATTGATTTTACTTTATCCCCATAGTAACTAAATATTCTAGTCTACATCACGTTTCCCCGTGACCAATACATTAATTTTGAATTACATAATTTTCTGATTTTACATATATAGTGTTATAAAAACAATTTTATTTTATAATTGTATCTCTCTATTGAGTTTATCATACGAGGGCTGTTCAATAAAGAATGGTCATAATTTTTACGGTCATAATTTTGTGCACTAAAATTCAATCTTATTATATTCTGTTAGCTTAATGTGAAACAAACACGCTGTAGTAGTTTCATTGTTGGTACTCCTGGTTCCCGCCTGTGAGAACCAGGCAAGTTCAGACATGTTCAGTGTCGCCTACCGCTGCAATGGAGGTAACATGCAGTTAAAGTTGATGTTAGAGGAAGATCCGGAGTTTATTTCAAACGTAATCACTACTGATGAAACTTGACTACATCATTTTGATCCTGAGAGCAAACAGCAAAGCTCAGTGTGGAAATCTCCTTCATCACCAACCCCCCAAATAGTAGAAGTGGTTGCTTCTGCTAGGAAAGTTAGGGTCATCTCATTCTTTGATATTCATGGAATGTTTTATCTGCATGTTGTACCTGCACACACATCAGTAACTGGACAATACTACAGGGATGCCCTGAAAACATTGCAACTCCATATCAGGCACAAAAGACCACATTTCCATGATGCTGGATGCTGTACCATGACAATGCGCGGCCGCATATTGCCAATGTCGTTGGGTAAAGTGCATCCCTCACCCTCCCTATAGTCCGGTTTTAGCCCTATGTGACCTTTTTCTATTCCCTAACTTGAAGAAATGCCTTCGTGGGAGGCATTATCCATCATCAGAAGCGGTGGTGAAGGCTGCGGAGGCGATTTTGAAGGATCTCTCTCCAGCATGTCTTTGAAGACTGGAAGAAACGCTGGGACAAGTGCATCGCATTCAGGGGAGATTATTTTGAGAAAGACCATCAAAATTATGAGGATGAGTAAAGGTACGTTGTCAAAAAAATTTGTGATCATTCTTTACTGAACAGCCCTCGTATTTATCATTTATTTAGACTGAACATTAACATTCATCTTCACCTGCTTGTGATCTACTCTATTCTGTCATGCCCACCTATAACTCATACCAGTTTAAAACAAAACTTACATCATTTTGAAGATATCAATATGAATTCTAAATCAATAAATCCAACATCGCTCTGACACTTGACATATTAATAACTGTATCAAAAGATATGAAAGTTGTGTACATGTAATTTTGACATTAGGTTTCCAAGCTATATTACGGTTTTCTATCGTAAGCATTGTAGCGAACAATGTTAGTAAAGCTTACCAATGATGTTAATAATAAGAAAACTAATAATAACGATCATTGATCCAATTTTCATGAATACAGCTTGAGTTACTTATAAATAAGGAACGTATTATTAATTAAATAATAATTTTTCTGCTTGTAGATACAGGCTTAAAATTGAGTACTTATGAATGTTAGACGTGACGTCAATATCAGAAGGTTTTTGTTTCAGAAAAATACATATACTTAGAATAACAATCTTTAAATATTTTTCTTAATTATGTGATAGAGCTATGTAAATTAATATATCTTTCACTGCTGTGCTTTTTTGCCCATTTAATTTTGTCTGGTAGGTAAGTTAGAAGTAGCAAATACTTCTGGTCACTCCGCAGGGAAGCATAAAAAGCCAATGCTTTAATTCCGTGCCAGCTTTTCCCTGCCTGTTTCGCTTCATCTCTGACTGTGTTGTAGCATGTTGTCCTAGGTCTTTCCCTGTCTACTCAGTCCCTGGAGGCTCCAAACAAATGCCGTTTTGAGTTATTTTCTCTCCTCTAAACAGGGCCGATTCACTTCCACTTTCTAAATGTAATTTCTTTAGAGATTTCGTGCTGATCTGCTCTTTTACATACTTCTTTGTTGTTTGTAGTCTCCGGCCACTAGATACCCACGATATTTCTCAGGCAACGCTATTAAAGACTTGTAATTTGCTTGCAATTTGCTTGTTGCTTTACAACTTCATAACCATATAGTAAAATCGATTTAAAATTTGAATCCAATAACCTTCACTTAAGCCTTAAGTAAATTTGCTTTGACCGTCAGATTGATGAGGGCTTATCTAGCTTTCTTTATTCTGACATTAACATCTTCATCTGGGACGCCATTCACAGAGATTATACTGCCAAGGTAAGTAAATTCATTTGTATGTACCTTCCATTTCGCCCCTTCTAACATAAGAGCAGAATCAACTCTATTATTACTTCTAATTTGTTTTTTATACCTATTTATTTCCAATTCAGCACTGGATGCAAATTTATGTAGGCCTTGAAGTTTACAACTTATATCTGTGAATCTATGTAATAGTAGACAAACATCATCTGCATATTCTAAACTTTCCAGTCTCGTATTTAATACCGATTATACACCCAGATGCCTGTTACCACTTACACTATTCATTATATCATCCATAACAAAAAAATAAGCAAAACTGGGGATAACAGGCAACCCTGTTTAACTCCTCTTAGAGTAATCTGGCAAACAACATAGCTTGCTTTTGGAAGAGGAACTGTAAACTTTACCATATTCTGTAATCTTAGATTATTCGTTGTCAACAACACAGTGACATCTATTTCGATAGCAATCATTTCAGGTGACAGAATATTTGTATTGCAATATTTGTATTGTATACTTTAGGTCAAGCACGCCTCGGTAGTGTAGATGGTAGCATGTCTGCCGCACGCTCAAGAGGTCCTGAGTTCGAATCTCAGTCAGGGTGAGTTACCTGAATAAGGCTTTTCCCCGGGTTTTCCCTTATCCTGAAAAGACGCATGTTGGGTAACTAAGCTTCATGGACCCCGGACGCATTGAGCATCATTTCACCCATTTGTCCGATATGACTAAATGTTGGAGGACGTAAATTACACACACACAAAAAAAACTGTAGGTCAGTTGGATTCTCTTTTCCACTTTTTATGTCTTTAATAATTCGCGTCTTGTTATACATTGTTCTCACCAATATGTGGAAGTAAAATCGAAAGTTTTCGGTTGCAACAGGGTATTAAAGAATTCTAAAGTTTAGGAGAGATGGCAAATACTACACTGTCAGCCTTGTAGAAAACTTATGCCCGCCTCGGTAGCGTAGATGGTAGCATGTCTGCCTCACGTTCAAGAGGTGTCGAGTTCGAATCTGGATAAGGTTTTTTCCGGGGTTATCCCTTATCCTAAAAGACGAATGTCGGGTAACTCTAAGCTCTACGGACCCCGGGCCCATTTGAGCATCATTTCACCCATTTAATTCATCGTCCGATATGACTTAACGTTGGAGGAAGTAAATTGCAAAAAAAAAAAAAAAAAAAAAAAAAAAAAAAAAAAAAAAGAGTCAAATTAACACCCAGCATTTATCCGGCAACAAACTGTCATTATACCTTCTCTTCCAACAATTTAGCAGATACTTTTAGATGAAACAGACCTCCCATTCAGAACCTTATGATTCTTTAATCTTTTCAGATTTGTGCCCATGTTTTGTTTCAAATGGTATTCCTCTATTGAAAGAGAAGAACCCAGGAAGTCCATCAAGTAGAGATTGAGAGTGATATATCAGATAAATCAACCATTTCCTAGGAGCAGTCTCAAAATAACCCAGAAAATGTTTAAAATAGTGTTTTGTTTCTTTTTGTCATGTTTAGTAAGTAACCAAATAGCATGGCGTAGTGTCTGTAGTGCTGTACTTTGGTTTCCGTGACAAAGGTTGAGCCCGAGTTCAATCCCACTCCTGGGGAGCGGGGGGTTGCAGGTTTTAAGTCTCGGGTACAGGACCGGTGCCCACTCAGTATCGTACGGAATTTGAGAAGCTGCAATAGTTCGCGAATTCTTGTCAAGAATGCCAAATTTCCGGCTGACAAATGCTGACCACCTCTGCTCTCCACACACGGAGGACCACCTCTGCAATGCGTATGCGAGCGTGAAGTCGGTAGTCGGTTTGGCAGACTTAGGCTTGCTAGCCCTTACGCAATAGGTTATTTTACTTTACTTTTAATTACCTAAATGTCATCTTTCGTCCTGTACCGATTATTATGCCAGCCTCCATTTCCAATAGAACATGGGTTCAATTTGGTGGATGGAAATGAACTTACCTATAGCTCTACCCTCTGCCAAGTTTTTCTTTCCTCTGTCATACTTTCCAATCTTCCTTTAAAGTTCTTACAGAAACCACTTTTATAATTCTATCCTTTTAATAAAATTCAGCTAAAATAATATCCCACAAATATTGTAACTGAGTTCCAACATGAATTATCGATTATATAATAGGTTCCACTAAAGATCCGTTTTAATTTACTTTCTTTCTGACGCTCCATCTCTCTCTAATTCTCTCTTCCATTCTTTCTTCTTTTCCATGTACTGATTCATTCACCCTCTTGCTGTGTGCAAAGTATAGTGATAGTTTGAAAACAGGTGAAATACAATATATATATATATATATATATATATATATATATATATATTTATATATGTTCCAGGCATTTATAAACATTGAAAGAATTTCGAAATTATATCATTTCCCACGGGGAGTGGTTTTTGTTCACAAAGATAACACCGAAAAGGAATTGCTTCTTCAATACTCATCCTATCGAAGTTTTTGTAAATATCACAACTTAGCAGAAATAAGAGCATTATTAATTATAATAAATACTTATGTAGCAATAACCAACGATATGTTACAACTTCTTGAAACTTCTTTGACTTGTGACAAGTAAACACTAACCTAAACAAGAACATTCTCTTTGCAGTAGTTATAGAACTAAGTGTTTTTAGATCTGTTATGGTAAATTCAGATATTTTTTCTTTCTGTTCAACCGACAATCGTGAACATTTTTATTTTCTAATTATGTAAAACTTTCTATCTTTATTAGGTATTGATCACGTGGCCATATTGTCTATATGGAGATAAACTCTGAACATCCACCCCTATCTTTTCCATGTAAAACACAACGGGATATAAGTAAGCAATAATGTGATTGTTGCTTTAATTCGTTGAAGAAAGAGAGAGAGAGAGAGAGAGAGAGAGAGAGAGAGAGAGAGAGAGAGAGAGAGAGAGAGAGAGAGAGAGAGAGAGACCGTAGAGTAAAACAACTTAACAAGCAAATGTTGGTGTTCTGTAAGGGAGAGCATTGGAACGCTTACGTTTCATCTTTGGATATGGACGTTTTTAATTCTTCGTTCGACCTTTTGCTTTTCTTGTAGAATGGTGTTCTCGAAGTCCTGGAGTGCTTTCGAAAAGATGATTATGTGCTATCCACAGCAGTAGGTAGCCATCTTATTTATATCCCAATGTTTTTAGCATCGTTGTTCCATGTCTTTCAGATCCTGATGAAACATTTTACCTTGTTCTTCATTTTACTGTTCCTAAATTCGCCGGAAAGCAATTAATTATAATACGACGCCAAAAAAGTGGAACTTCAGGTTCATTTTACAACCTAGACGTCTGAACCTGTACAACATGTCGCTTACAAACTACGTTTACTAATGGTCCTTTGGAATGTCAAAATATTTCTTTAGAATTGCACTGAAGACTTTCGTTTAACTATCTCAATTGTAGCCATTGTATTTGTGTATTTAGAATTCATCAGCTTACGACTTTATGTTTCAAAGACTCGTTCTGTGAGTTTAGCTTTTTCTGCGAAAAAGAGGAAGATGTGGAGGTTACATATAGGTTATAGGTTATAGATATTGGAAGAACGAATTGTTTCTAAACAGTGCTGTAACAAACTGCTTCATGAATCGTAATTTAATGCAAAAGAATGTAAGTCATTTAATTCACAAGTTAACAACATATTTTTGGATGCTAGCCTTCCACCCATTTTCTGTATTCCAATATTCATTGCCTGACCCTGTCTCCCACTCATAAAGGAATCAAGAGAATTTAACAGAGCTTCTTTGTTGTACCAAAAGCGATCCAATGATCTTCAAATCACCATACATTTGCCATAAATATTCGTGATATTATTTTCTTCTAGCACCACCTTTAATGGTTAGGTCAATTTTGTCTAAAATACAAGTATTGTGGTTACTTTTAAGTTGATATGGTAAAGCAAAAGGCCTTGAATACTTGTTTTGGGAGTATCGATGAGAAGGAAATGGTTGTTAGGATAATATTGTTTATGTCCCAGTTTATGTAGAAGATTACACATATCTGCGCAAAATACAAATTTATTATCTCGTTCAGATTTCATTACCAAGAAAGTGTAACCCACAGAGGTCACCATTTCGTTTTAATATAGTATTGAGCCGAGAAATTCGTTTTTTTTTTTTTTTTTTTCCTTCTACTGTTTTTTCCTTGTCAGATCGTTTATGATTCGAACTGGAGGAGCTTTTAGTTGTTCGTCGGTCGACCTGTTGGCTCAAATTTTATCGTTCCATCGCTGGAGCCCAAATAATTACTATATTAGCAGAGAAAGTGAAAATGCTTTTCAAAATTCAGTGGTCCCAAAATTATATTTCCGGTGAGACCGAATATCAAATTACGGAGATATAGATATGTTTCTAATTTTTTTTTTCGACTCGGGGATTCTCAAGACATATTTTTTAAGACTTTCGCTACATTCTATGGTGGGTAGCAGGTAAAAATAAGAATATGCTTGTGAATTGACCTTCAGATTCGTGTAACAGGAAATTTACAGCATTCATTATTTAGTACCTTAGAGTACACAATGGGAACTCGTAAATAAGAGCTAGTAAGCATCAAATACAATTAACACCGGAGCGTTACGTGTTACCAGGCAAGATAAGTGCCGAATCCCTTTTTGACTGAACGCTGCCACCTGGTTAGAGCTGCACCTCAGTTGGCAGTCAGCCGCCCACTTGTAAAGATGTCGTCGCCAAAGTTCGCCAAAGCTAAAGCGGGAGCACTTGTGGATGCGATTTCCGCATGCTACAAACATGAATTAGATACATTTGAACAAAAGATCGATATGATTCCGGGAGGTGAGTAGAATAAGCTCTACACCATCCTGTGTTCAACATTCTATTTATTCTGAATTGTAATAATTGAAACTGGTACCATTAATGTCATAAATTATGATTTAGTCTTGGCCTGACTTTTACACGACGTTTCACTTTAAAAAGTCTACAACCCAAATACTTACTTAATTTTACTTTCATTTGAACAAAAATATTTCATTTTACATACTACAGTGCATATTTTAATCCACATATAACTGCATTTTATGGTCCACTCATCGCCATCTCGTATTTGATATTTCAAAGAACACGCCTATTTTAATGCATATTACTTTCTCCATCTTTAATATAGTAGGTTAGGGGAATGTAGCACCTCAATTTGCTAAAAATATGGGGAAAATACATTTTTTGTTCTTGAGCTGATAAAATACTTTGAACCTTATAGTATCATAATCCCACTAAATTTAAGAATTTAAGGCATTTAAATACCCTCACATGACAATTTAAATGCCCGTGCGCACGTGCCTTCCAGCCCTTGGATTCACAGAATTCTGTCATGTGAGTTCGATTAAATGTACTAAATTAATACATTTGAAATTAGCGGTCAAAGTTTCTAGTGGAATTTTGTGTTGGTATGATGGTTATTTCTTACAATATGTGGCACCAAGGAAACAAAACACTGGCTGCTGACATTGAAAGTAAATAGTAATGTATATATTTTGATTTTGTGTGAGTTTCTAACTTGTTCGTGATTTTCTTGTGTTTATCGTTAAACTACATACTTTTTGTATATAATTATTGAGTTTTAGTGTGTAATTTAACATTCCTAAAGGCGTATTATACATCTAAACGTGTATATAACTGTTATATAGGTTATAGGTGTTTAAAACAGACCTTTTGGTGACTGTGCATAGTTAGAATCATGAATAGGCTACACGATACACGTATCAAGGGCAAAAAAAAAAAAAAAACTCTCTAAACGTTCCAAACAGGGATCAGGCTTTGTAAATAAACGTTGGAAACCTAATGTGGATAATAGTGAATTCCATTGTACATATGCTTTAACTACTGAAACTGTGTGAACCTGCTCCTGAATGTGCAAATGAACCAGAACCTACCAGATTATCTGCCAGTCAAAAGATTACTGCAGCAAATTTTGAGGCTGCAGTAAAGCTAGATAGACCTCAAGCTGACTTTTCTATAGTACATAACAGTGTATGGGAGGAACTATATAAATATATGAAGTGTACCTATTGAGGCAAAGCAACCCTGCATGCAGAAACTGTAGATCATTTAGGGTTTGCATTCACTATTAGAGTGAAATGTAGAAGCTGTGAATGTTTGATAAAGGACATTCCATCAAGCTCACACATCACTGAAAGTGAAACTTCAAAAGCACTATTTGATGTAAACCGTAGAATGGTAGCCTCATTCTTGAGCATTGGTAAGGGGCGCGCTGGTATGCACAAATATTGTATGGGAATGGGGATGACCTGCATGTCACTTACTGCATATAGGAAGCATTTCAATAAATTATATAATGAAAACATTGTCCTGAATAAAGAGGTTCTTAGGAAAGCCCATACTATCATTATAAAAGCTCATATGGATTGTGGCCCATCATTAAAACAAGATGACATAATTGACATTGCTGGCATATGGATGAAGAGAGGCCATTCATCCCTCTATGGCATGGGCATTGTTAGATATTATGACAGGGTTAGTAGTAGACTATGAAATTCTATCAAAGTACTGCTCTTTGTTATCAATATATAAAGAAAATGTCCAGCGACCAATACAGTGTGGCATCAGGAACACATTGCAAGTAGCAATTGCCAGATTAAGTTTCATGGTTCTTCCAATGCTGAAATTTTATGGAAAAGGTCCATAGAGCATGCAAAGTTTAGGTACAGTAGTTGTAGCCCCGAATTAAGAAACTGAATGAACGTTAATCCTGCTGCTAGGGAGCGCTAGTGTCGCGTTAATCCGCCTTAACAGATGAGAATTGCATTCCACCCAAAAAGATAGATATGTGTATGTCTAATCATCTATCTGTCTGTATTTTAACAGCATATTTAAGAATAAAATGTTAGATAAATATTTAATAAATTTAGTAGTTGATCACAACCATATTTTATAAAAACGTTCTAAAATGGTTTCCTGCCACATGTTTTAGATGTCACATTTAGTGATATTCTGAGTTTTCTGTGAATAGTCCATCAAATCCCGTTTATTTGAATTTTGTATAATTTATTACGGATAGGAAAACTTACAAGATAAATCAAATTCACTATAGAAAAAACGCAGTGTTAGCCATTTTCAAAATATTCCACATACCACGTTTATGCCCCTAAGTGTCCTCCAATGGCAAATTCTTACCTTTCCCTTTATTTACTTCCACTGCAAGAGCCTAATACCGCGAATAAACGTTTTTACAAGTTGTATCTAAGAATATCTTGCGTATTTTCAAATAATTCCTAAGAAAATTAAATAACGCGATATAGACAGAAGACTAGTGTTTATAAAAATAATGCAATATATAAAGAATAAATTAGGTGAAATTTTTCATTCGAAGAAGAAAATACTGCGAGCATACACACAAGATTCTTTTATTTGTTATTACGTTTTACTTACTTGTTCTCATAATTTTGCCAATCTATTTTCTTGAAAACCAAGATTATTTTCAGTTTTTATCATCAATAAATATAATAAAATTACAACTAATAAGAACTATTGACATATGTAGTTGTGCAATTAGTTCGAAAACTGTTTACTACTGTCTAGCACTGGAGCATATATAATAAATTAAATAGATCGCATGCCGAAACCTTTTCATTTTAACTATATCTTATAGTAATAATTTATCCTCTATTTCTACATATGTTCAAATTCAAATGCTTTCACTTAAAAAAACCATCGCAAACAAAATGTGAGTACACAGTTGAACGAGAAACACTAACAAAAATGCACTATTTAAAAATCAATTGCTGCTTTGGCAAGCATTTATCTTTCTTTTGCGCTCTATGCTCGTCCTCACTCTACCCAAATTTCTCATTTCCTGCCCGTTTCATGTTGAGACAAACACTTGCAGAAATGGTTTCATTACAAATTTCTTAGTGGATACAGATAAATGAAGCGATACTGACATCTTAAGGACGATCGATGTGCTAGCTTTGGAATCTCATATTCTTAAAATGACATCACGAGAAACAAAAGAACGGTGACCTGATATTTTAAATGTGTATTACGTGTTTGACAAATTCAAACCCATAGCAATTAATTTTCCACAATGGTTGTCACGAAGATTGTTTGGACAATTTGTGTTTTGAAACATCTACATTTTTATGCAGTAACATTTTGTTTATCCCTTACGGTTTTCCAGTTATATAAATTTATACAAAATTTATTCAGAATAAAGAGAAGTTCAAAAGATCAGGACACATTTTGTTATTCATATGAATACCTTAAATATATGCCACTGAAATCAAAATGATTAAAGGCATTTTATAGAAAATGCAAAATCAGAAAAATAAAGTTTCATATGAGGAAAGGTGTGGGGTGGCCTGTTCTTTAACGATAAAACACCTTATCCAGGTAGCTAACCTTGACATAGAACGAACTTGTGGGGTAAATTTTTCAAAGAATATTTTCGGAGAGTATTCAGGACACCTCAAAACATATGTTGATATTGAAATTTGGTTTGAAATGCAGTACTTCCTCTACCTAGATAGGTGAGAGAGAAAATAATAAGTACCAAAATGTTAAATAAGACCTGAAGCTTTCCTGGCAACGAATATGCTCAAATTCTTCTCGGGCAGCAAGCCAGGTGAAAAGAAGATTAGAAATCGACGTTTCGGGAGTGTGCATCTCTCCCATCACCAGTATATTTATTAAATGTTATAGCCACAAATTAATTACTGGATATAACACAAATATAAACAAAGATATAGCTTGATAGTGTTTTGTCTTTGTTTATATTTGTGTTATATCTAGTGTTTCATTTGTGGTTATAACATTTAATAAATATCCTATTGATGGGAGAGATGTACACTCCCGAAACGTCGATTTATAATCTTCTTTTCACCTGGCTTGCTGCCCGAGAAGAAATTGAGTATCAAAATGTAGTGACGTAATTTGTAATTTCAGTGAGACTATGACTGAAGATGAGGGACTGAAACGTAAAGTACACTTGACTATCGTTTAGAACTCCCCTCCCCCCTCAATATCTAAATTTGTGATGTAGTGACGTAATTTGTAATTTCAATGATACTATGACTGAAGATGAGGGACTGAAACGTAAAGTACACTTGACTATCGTTTAGAACTCCCCTCCCCCCTCAATATCTAAATTTGTGGTTTAAAATAAAATGGAATAACAAGCATTTAAACTAGAAAGTTTTCCATTTTAAACTTCTTTTGTTGGTTTCTGGAGCACGGGATGGAGGGAGGATTAGGCTACTCTGCTGGGAAAAATGATCTGTTTCCTGAAAACTAGGAGCGAGTCATTGTTAAAATAGGACGGAATATAGCGTGGATGGAGCTATCTTAAAATTGGCTGCGGCTTAACGCAATAAATTAAAAAAAATTTAAGGTACTGAATAATATTGGAAGGCAGTTTTAGAAAGTTGTGAAGTTAGACTACAATTATTTTCGATTGGTTCTTCGTAGAAGTGTAAAAGCATTTACCAGAATAGACTGAATCGTGTTGGTTTGTAAGTAAGGGAAAGCAAATAAGAATAGAGCAAAATTTAGATAGCCAGTTACTTTTACCGAGTCTATCTCATATGTTCCATATATTTTTAGACTCCCGCGCATCTCTGTGGCCTCTGTATCTGCGACCTGTAGCCTCTGTTTGTTCTTCATTTCATTTCTTTTTCTTGGGGGGGGGGCGGGTTAACCGCAAAGATCTCCGTAGGTCGTAGTGGGCGAGGTGTCCTCCTCTGCTGTATATCAATGCCGTATAATTCAGGAAGAAACTCCGGGCTAATTTGCCGTGGGGTACATAGATCCAGACTTTTCGTCCACAACTGCGTTGGACATCATCGCCGTCTGGCCGAAGTCTTCTTGGCGAAGCCTCAGTTGTGTCTGTGAAGCGTTGACTGTCTGGGATGAAATATCTATGCATAAGGAGGTCCTCTGAACCTACTTATTCCAGCAGACCACAGCAAATCAGTTCGGAAGATTCGCTTAGAATTAATTCCGGATGTAAAAGCCTACGTTCAATCTGCTTATACATTTCAACAAAGTTAAGACAGAAATTGGTGACATGTCCACCACAGATCCTCTTCCCAGTAACTAAGTTGTTGTATTAAGTAGTTTAGATTTTTCTTTTCGATCCTAATACATTCAATGACAAACTCTCATCTATAATTGCAACAAGCAATCAAAAATTTAAGTTCATATTAACGTTTAAAGAAATTGGAGGGAATGCATTACATAAATATAAAAAATATCTATAAACCAATATTACAAATCCATGGAAATATAAACATCCTATTTCGTATGAGGAGCAATAGTGAGTTATCCAAAATAATAATTGTTAGTAGTGGTACAAATATACGTGTTTCGGTGGCTTTTGACCTCCTGAATGAACATCCACGTTTTAGGTAATTGTCTTCGTGTCTGTGTTACGTGTGGTGTGAGAGGGAGGAAATGAAATGAAATGTGTAGTGTTTAACGCCCGCTTTTACTAAATACGGCACCGCAAGCGATGGCACTGATGATACATGAGATGAAGATGGAGCACCGGTGGAATGAGATGGCAGGGGAAACCGGAGATCTCGGAGAAAACCCGCCCCAGCGCCGTGTTGTCCACCACATATCTCACTTTGCGGTTGCCTGGGATCGAACCCGGGCCGCCGTGGTGAGAGCCAAGTGGTCTAACCACTGAGCCACGGCGCGGCCGAGAGGGTGGAGGAGAGTAGCATTACTCAAACATGAAATGTCGAAGAAATGCCAAATTTTACATTTCAAGATACGAGATGAACATTTATAGTAAATTCTCCAACAATTTCCTACGTGAAGAATTTTTTCTCCTTATACAAGATAAACAGTTAGGAAATTGGAAATTAATTGTTCTTTCACACTGGGCGTGTGTAGGCTAAATTGTGGAAACGTAGAGTCAGACTAAAAATTCAATGCCATAGCCGGGATTTGAACCACGGATCTTCTGGTTTCCGTCCAGCCGCTCTACCTTTGAGCTACTGTGGCCAACGTGCTGACATGATATTATTCTTCAACTGACTCGAAGATCCGTGGTTCTAATCCTGGCTATGGCATTGAATTTTTCAGTCTGACTCTACGTTTCCACAGTTGGGATATTGTATTCCATCCAAAAAGTGATATAGGAGCTCACCAGAAGTATGCATTTTGATGTCCACTGAATAACGTCCCCATAATTTAAAGAAGGTTTTTTGTTAAAGTATACGCGCATTTTGTGTGTGCGTGCGTGTTTACGGATATCGTATTTCAGAGACAAAGTTAAGAAAATGTATTACATCCTTCAGTTAATTTAAAAATGCCGGGCGAAATGTTCAGAAATATCTCCCTGCCACATACTATACATGGGAAGAAAAAAGGGTTGCTATATTTTAATTACCATAAAAGGATATGATTGTTTTGTTCACTCTAACATATGTTTGATACGTTAACATGATAAAAGAAGTCAGTGTCTTAATTTTCTGTGAAGAGATTCTTTTTTTTTTTTTGTGGATTTTATTAAGTTTTATGTGTGTTTATGTACTTCTTAAACCTCGAGAAATTGAACATCAAACTTACTTTAGAAATCATGATCTGGAATATAAGTGCGTATGGACATCGTTTCAGAATGAGGAAGATTTCTGAAATTTTTTCACTGGGCTTAATGCATGTTGTATATACCTTTTGTTTGGTGATAATGAAATAGTGTTTATGAGAAGAAAACATTAATGCTGAGAGCTGTTACATATGTGTTTCTTATAACAATCTCACCAACAATTAATCCTGGTGGCAAAGGGAAACCAATGATTTGTTACTAATCATTGATTTGAAAAGTCAATAACTTGCAGTATATTTTTACCTCTCGTACAAATTAGAATAATACGTAAATATTAACAAATAAAAATGAATTTAAGATTCAGATAATATTTAAACAGTAAAATTCAGCTATCATATATGATTATGAGGCATAAAAGTTCTCAAGCTGTTAGTTTGGAGATAGCTATATTCAAACTACTCCAGTGAAAACACCAGCCTTCCAAAATTAAGTCATATTGGACGATGAATGAAGTGTTGAAATGATGCTCAAATGAATCCAGAGTCCCTAAAGCTTAGAATTACTGGACATTACATGTTAGAGGATAAGCAAAACCCAGGATAACACCTTATCCAAATAACACTTCTTGATCGAGATTCGAACTCGGGACTTATTGAACGTTAGGCAGACAAGCAAGCCCCTACCCTACAGAGGCGGACGACTGTCGGACTGAATGTGATTATGCTCAAGAGTAAAACTTAATAAAATCATTTCAGCGGGTAGAATCACCTCAAAGTGTTTCTCAAGTCAAAACGCCGAATTTTTTTATTGTTCCTTTGACTGCAATGGTCCTATCGGTGGCCGTCCTCCTTTGGAACATTTCGCGGTAGTGTTATGTCGTAAACGTTGGGTTGCTCGTTCTTTAGAGTTTCATCATGCGCACATTTACACTTTCATTCATACTTCCAAACTCTGCGGAAGATGGGCAATCATCTTGCTTGAAGAAAAATCCTCATCCCCAGCCGGGAATGAACCCGGGACCCCTCGCCGGCAGGCAGGTACTTTACCGACTGAGATACGGGGCCAGCTCTCCGAATTAAATACAGGAGTTAAACAAGGCTGCAACGTGAAATTGGATTGGACTGTTCGGAGGGGATTCGGCACCTCGGCCAGACTGGTCTTTTGTACCTATGCCCCAAGAGGGGCACCGCCGGGAGGGAGGATGAGGTGAGAGCATACAGAAGGCGGTCGACCCCAAGGAGTCACTGCAGTACGGAGGGCGAGGCCCTTACACTTTACCAGATAGAAACTCCTCGGCGGTGTATTTAGGACAATCGACATCCCACCTGCCGTGGTCCTGAAACAGTAATGAGGCCGGTTCGGATACCGGAGGTGGCCTCCCAAGAGCAGAGTACTCCAGGAAGTCTTGCCCAACCGACAACCCGCCAGCCGCGTTTCGGAATCGGTCCACTTGGCCGGCTCGGAGACCGAAGTCCGTCCCGCCGGAGGGGAAAGCGTTTTTCTCAGAGCATATCATTCCGCCATGCACCACCGAGATACCTGCCGACACTTCTACCCTGTAAGAAACCACGAGTTTAGAGATGACATGAAATGATAACGGAGGTGTAATGGAGGGCAGGAAATTCAGGGGTTGTAATTAAACTATCTAGTATTTGTCTGGCGATCCAAGAAAAGTCCGTAAAACCCTATGGGTCATGTAGGTCTGGCACGGGAATCGAACCCCGGCCTCCCGAGTGCGAGCCACAGACAAAACCGCCTGCGCCATCCCGCTCGGTGCAAAGTGAAACAATAATCACCCACTTCGAAAATTTTGTGTAAATATAGTATTCGATGAAAACTTATTTATGGTATTTGTTCTAATTGCTATGGAATAGTTTTTAAATTATTTGTAGAAGCTTTTGGAGTGTTTTAATGCCTTTTATTATATATATATATATATATATATATATATATATATATATATAAATAACTGAAATTAAAATATGTAATACATAAGTATTTTATCACAAAAAAGCTAATTCGTACAAATGCTCATATAATTCTATTACGTCACTAATATCATTTCAAGACATTAAATACTTTATAGCGTATCCAGGACTGAAGTTTCAAATAGCCCACAATTTTGTTAATTCGTTTTTCACTACTTATGCTGCAGCTTTCTAATTTTGCAGTCCTACAAAAAGCTTTGATAATGTATAGTAAAAATATGAAGAACATTTGAGCAATAGAAAAGCTTTTTTCGTTAAATATTGAATGTAGGACATTGAGTTTACGGTAACTTTGATTAGAATATTAAGTCTTATTTTCATATAATACTTTTATATGTTGCGTTGAAGTTTTCACTGTTAATGATCCACAGGCGTGCAGTAGACGTTGAAATAATAATGAGTTCATCTGGGTGTTTGCTGATGTATAATGTAGACCTTTACAATAGCTGTCAGCTGAGGCAATTACCTCTCTACGTCACATGCGACGCAAAAGCCGCCAAAAAAACTTGGCTCATGTAAAGCGGAGTGGCCAGTGAAGGGCTCTCGCAAACGTGTGTAGTGAAGGAAGGCTACAGAAAGCTCTGCTTTCTACCCAAAAATTCGATACAGAAATTTCTTTGGGAATACATGTCATGAAATCTTTGAATTTTTTCCTTTCCTAAAAGTCCCATATCTCAAATCCCACTTTACCTATTCATTACATCTTCATATAACCCAGTAAATATAAACTGCGATGCTGCTATCCATGTTAACGTACTCACAATAACCTTTTGACAAGAAGTAATGTAAAATTAACAATATGGACTTAGGTGCATGTGCAATTTCTCATTAGAGAAAACAAAATACAACCGTAGGCATACCGTAAGTAGCTTTTAGTAACCAATGAAACTGTAAGGGAAAAAGAAAGAATCACTTAATTTGTTTTTTACAGACCACGTGCAATTTAGCCTGAAAAAATTTAAAGCTGTAACAAACAATATTAAGAGGCTAATATTACATAGGAAGTTATTACCTGGACCATAAATTGCATATTTCAATGAATTCTATTTGTATGATGTTTTCTTTCCCTTATGGTGTGCCAATTTTGTAAAACTCATTCAGATTGAAGAGGTAATCAAATATTATTTGTAGTAATTGCAATATAAACATTTTAATGGTCAAGACTTGTGTTAAATGTGAGTATTCTACTACAAATTTCCTGAAAAAATTATGAAAAAAAAAATATTATGAAAACATTTCATGTAAAGGATAGTTTGGGACTTATTTAAGAAAATCTTACTTTAAGATTCTTGCAAGACTTCAACTTAATTATCAGAAATGTATTCACGAGAGTTTTTGTTATTTATGATGAAAACAGAACTGGATGATTAGAACTTATGCTGTCTTCTAAAATAAAAGTGAACATAATACGAGCAATAATGAATCATTTATTTATTATCTTCTTGAACTTTACATAACATTTACAGAATTTATTACCTCCTTTTGGAGCTGTTTATTTCCCCTTATATTTAAGATTTTGTTGTATATATACGATGTAAAGGGGGGATCTATTAATTGTTATATTTGTCTTTTTTACACCCCTTTACCCCCTTTTGTATAATTTCTCCACTTGTCGTCACCGTTCTTAAACCATATTTTCCTAATTACTTTCGTGCTTTCTCTATATAATCCTCTGATCTTGAACTGAAAATCTCCCTAACTTTTAGCTCTATGGGCAATTCTTTCGATTTTCTGCATACTATAAAGTTCTTTATCCAATATCATTGTATTTCGGAATGTAATGCCAATTACAACACAGTTTATTGCATTTATGTCCGTCTCTTCCCCCTTCCTACCTCTTAAGCCACTTAAATTAATTGTGCCTATCCCTGCCCATGCATACCCCATTCTAGCTTCTCTGTGACATACCTCGATGTGTTTTTCTCTGCCTTCATTCTATTTTTAAATATTCAAAATATACTGACGAACTTTTAAATTAAAACTGCTTAAAAGATATTGCTTTTCAATATCCTCCATTCGTTTTCTAATTTCTTTACAGATAACCTTACTTTTGTTGCTTCGTTCTGACCATGTTACTTTCTTGCCTATTTATTCCAATGTTAACAGAAAGTACTGATCGAAAAGTAGGCAAAAGAGACAAAAAAAAACCTTTTAAATAAGTTTTTACTCAGGGACTTCAAACCGAGTAATTCCAGTGGAGTTCCAACATAATGAATTTAGGTGGAAATATGTTACTTCCTCTAACTACCATAGAGATGCGGTAGATAAGGTAAATATGATCTTGTTGGAGTCATGTATTAAATAAATATATAAGATATAAATTTCTGCAAAATGTTTCAAACATATTTAACTGAGGAGGTAAATGACAGCGTTTACGTCATTCAATTTATAAAATTCAAGCGACTTATGAAATAATGTGTGAGGTCCATATAGACAATGACGTGTTTGAATGAATTCAAATGAATTCTGTAGTGTTCAGTCACCATTCGTTTCTTTCTTAAATGCAAGGCAATGGTTCAGGCGATGTCATCTATGGCTCAAACAATAGAGGTGACATACATATATCATCCAATCTGACCTTTTGTCTTTCCTCTCTTTGGTAACTTCTCTTAGATGCTATCAGACTGGCCCAAAATTCTACCAACAGAACAAAAAGAAATAAAAATAAAATAAATGCCTACATTGCAGCTAAAACTGTTCTTACGTCGAGAAATTGGTGACTATGCAGCTAAAGTTAACTCTCCGTTAACAAAATGGTGACTATGCAAATAAAGTTATTCGTCCGACAAAATACTGCTGACTGTACAATTGCCGACTATGCTATTAAATGCATCCTTCCATTTATAAACTGGTGACTATGCATTTGTTATTTGTGAATCTAAATATCTATAGGTAATTGTAATATGAACTAAAATGGGTATTATTACTTATTAACTATAAAGTCAATGTAAATTCACAAATTTATTAAAACTTTAAAACTCAAGGGAGGGAACGACATTGTCCTGGTTCCTAGCCTACAAAGTATATGTTGCCACTCCATCACCTAATTTAAATAATTCCAAGAATATGTTTTATAATTAGCTCAAAGAATAAGGAAAAATATATGTTGAGTTAGATTGACATCTTCAACTAACTATTCTTACAAAAGGTTATTATATCTACTTCACATTAATCGAGATTACAAATTGTAGAGTATTGTCAAGTCTCGAACAGGTGCTGAGAGTTCTTTATTCTGCTACAAGACTTGCTGCGCCATCACCATCACTCGAGTCCGGTTGTCGGTAAGCGTCTCCCCATGTGAGAACCCCGCTCAGCACCGAGAACGCATTTAAAATGTGCACGCATCCGCGTCACCTGTCTGGCATCACAACACATCAGAGTATGAAAACACACCTCAAGATCAGAGGGAATACTGGAAAGGAAATAATCGTAGTATGAAAGTAAACACCCCACCATTTGCCTAAGTGGCACAGGGAAACTGAAAACCCAAAACCAGAGTGCAGGAACGACAGGGATCGAACCCCGGCTATCCGAATACGAGTCGCACACGTTAGCTTAGCGCCTGTTTAACTAATATCGGTCATAATAGATTGTAAAATATCCGCATAATCAGCATGTTATTTCTCTTTAATCTCCTAGCAAAAAGTGAATGGCCATATTGCACTTTTTTCATTTTAGCGAAAACATTGGAAAACTAAATAAATGTCTACCAATTCCAAACTAACATATGAATTAGTACCAAATTTGTTTGGGCACCATATATTGAAAGACAGTATACGATGGTTAACGAGAGGGATGGTAGGCCTCCCGACATTCGGGAGGCTATGGGTTCGAATCCCACGGCCGAACTTCTTAACTCATGAGGAGATTTTGCTGTTTGCTAGGCGAATGCTGGGAAAAATAATCATATCCCCCAAATTTCCTGCCCTTAATTTCACCTCACCTTTCATTTCATTTCACCGTTCATCTTGGTTCGTTATTTCAGGCTTCCAAAAGAGAGTTTTGTATACATGTCAGGTGCATTGCTTTCTGTAAATCATCCGAACTGAGGAAGAGCTCCTCAGGAGATGTACAAGCCCGCGGGGGGGGGGGGGGGTGCCATCACTGGGTTGTAAAATCTCTAGTTATTAGAGATTCTGCCCTATGTTGTCATCTTTCCTCAGTTCGGCCATAGCGAATCTCACCCCTTCCTCCGGAGGGGGGGGCAGGCATAGGCATAAGAGATTTTACTGGTCGAGGCATTACTCGCAGTAACACCAACTTGCCTCATTTTGAAACACGAGTATTTATTGAACCATCCTTGTAGATAAATGATTTAGAACGAATGAATTATTTTGGGTATTTAGAATGTGAGTTTATTTCAAGCAAAATGCAGAGCTGAACTCACTGTCGTTATCACTTACCTCACGCAGCTGTGTGACATTTGAAATGATGTTTGTTATAGTTGAAAACGAGAACACTGCCAATAAATAAGAATACTCTCATTGCTCAGATTAAATCTTTTTAGTTTATGCTTTGGCTTTGGCATCACAGAAGTGTGAAGTACACCGAGAAGTTGCTTCTAATAATAATTCCTAAAAAGTGTCTAATTGTTACTTTCTTTACTACGTAGGGAAAGTATCATATTCCACCCCAAATATTCAATTTTGAGATTTCAACGTAAATAGAAGTTTTGAGGTCGCCTGCATCCAAAAAGGTATTGTGACTTTGTGGGTTCGTAGAATTAAAAGTCCAATTTGCAGAAATTCTAAATGTTGTTTATTTGCGCAGAGATACACTCACAGTAGCAGATTACAGCAGAATTACGTCACATACACAATCCCAATCTACCAAGGTCGATGACCACACAAACAGCGTTCTGATTACATCAGCTCTCGTTACAACACTCCACAATTATTTACTCCTTTCTGTGTTTACTACTGTTCACGACTGCCCTTGGTGAATCGTCGCTTCTTAAAATACCTCCACTGATAATTCCAGACTGTTCCAGAACAATCAAGAAACCGAACGCTCTCCTTCAATCAAGATGTTACCAGAATGTTCTAACTTTATCTGTTTTGGCATGCCTTTTATCTCAGTGGTACACTATCCGACTGTTATCTTTATCTGCAGGCTCTTTGTGTACAAAAGCCGCGCTTATCTCTCTGCACCGAACCTTTTGTGTTTTTCGCCGCGACAGTATTTATATATGCAACTTGGGTGTAAAGTCGCGCTGGTGGAACGGTTACCATGGATTTATCTTTGTTAACAGAAACCTCTCAGATAACACACTGATTATTCCTGTAAGAGTGAGAGGGTTACTGACGCGCCGCTCGTTCGTGTGCTAAACACCAATGAACGCATCACTTCAGCCAGTGGAATTCGCAGGCATCTCAAATGACATATAGATGTTTACTCCACGTGGAGTAATCAGTGCATTATCTCAGAGGTATCTATTACCAAAGATAAATCCATGGTAACCGTTCGAAGAGCGGGACTAGACGAGTTGTTTCAGGTAAAAGTAAGCAGACACTGGAAGGACCCCCGATTTAGCGAGGCACAGCTGCATATGTACTGAGCTACGAGTAGGCTCTTTGCCACTACCGCCAGTCTTAGGAGGTCCAGAAGTCCGAACCCCCCTTATCGTAGCTACCCTTGCCCTTGGCTCTTCTTGTACTGAAGCATTCTGAAACGTTTGAAACCACACCATAAGGTCAACTATATGTTGAAAGTCGATGACAAATGTGATGTTTAGGCCATGAGAAAGTTCAAGGTCTCGCTACCTTCCCAGAACCAGAGAAACCACCAAAATTACCTACGGCGTTACGTTTTCCAAGTGATGTTGCGTTTAACTTGATAAAATAATGTATACATCATATAAATTTTAAGTAATGGCGACTGTTCGTATTCCAATGAGGTCTTATTTTTCATCCAGAGATGTGGCAAGTTATTTAGAATGGATGAAGATCTATGTCATCAGAACTGGCACGAAATAAAACGTGAAATGTTAAGTAAAATCATCGAGCGAGATGATTGGTCAAGGGTTCAATTGCCGGCTCCTCTCACTCCGACTAGTGATTTTGTTTTAGTGGTTTTCCCGGATTACTAGGTGGATGCCGGAGTGGTTCCTCTTCCACTAGTATCTCTAACTTCTTTTATCAGCTGTTTCATGACTGAAGGACCAGACGACGAAGTTCGGTGTAATGTGTTCGCTTTGTGAAGGTTTCCCCTTAGAATCAGACTGCTCATAGACCTCAAGGGGACTCCAAGGGGTTAGAAGCTTGTGAGTGGGCTAAGCGACGTTGATTTGAGCAGTGCTTAATCTCAAAATATTAGGGGTCCCGTCCGTAGCTGCTCACGTCGTGTTTTGGATTTGGTTGCCCTAAGAGTCTGTACCTCATCCCTCCCTCCGGGAGCCACGTTCAAAGCCCGAAATGCTTCATTGGTTCACAACTTGTATAACATGCCGTGACACTCCACATGCGCATGAGAGGAGAAATGAGAGGTAGTGGCAGGTGGGTATGTAACGTGTTATCAGAACTCGGTCGTAGTAACATATAGCACGCGTTGTTCTTATCGTATTCACAGAAGATGGAACACTAACCCCCATTACTCTTATTCTGCAAGTTAGCCGGACAGTGTTATTGCCCATCTTAGCTTCAAGAATAGGGAACCATCATGACGTTTTACATAAGCTGTACATACTGTGCTCTGCCCGATTTTGGAACTTCAAAATAAAAACATTAAAATATGATTTGTACTTCAAAATGTCTCCCCTCTTCCACTTTTTTCTTTCTTTGTTGTTCTACACGTTTAGGAAATATTCAACAAACACTACATCAGTTTGAACTACCACAAAGAAATCCAGTTAGAAATACAGGATGCATAGTATCGAATGGCCCACTGTAGATACAACTACTAGGCATGTGTTTGAATTAGAGCTGGGAAACAAAATATAGGAGCAGAAAGAACAATCTAGGCCATGATAATAGTTTTGTATATTCTATGGAATAGCTAATCGTATAGAAAATTAGATAGTCACTGTGCAAAGGTATCGAGTTTGACTCAGTAATTTCCAAAAAAGAAGAAGAAGAATCAATTGCACGCAAAAGTACAACAGAAATGAAGGAGCACTTTCCTGATCTATTCTTATAAATCTGATCTTGTAATAAAAGGAATAAACTGAGCAGAAAATTAATGCAAATTAAAGGAGATGAGGTCGATAACCGGTTATACATAGATATATCGGAGTGAAAGAGTAGACAGGAATAATTTAGTTTAATGTATGGAGTCAAGGAGAGAAGGTGAATACGAACATTGCAGTATTTTGAAGATCTTTTCCAAGATAAACTACATTTAAATATCGTGGAATCGGAATTCATCGATTATCAGAGTTGGAAGAAATGAGCAACATCGGCAAATTAATCACACAATAACAGTGAAAGTTAAATAGGAGTGTTAAGAAACATTAAGAAACTGATGGCACAAAAATATTAATTGAGCAGGATCTGGAAGAAAAATAGCGAGAAATAAAATATATAGCATAAAGGGAAATATTGCAAGGAAGAAACAGGAGTAAAGCTCTGCAAAAAGAACCGAGTTGAGGAGTAGAAACATTGTTGTAAAAGATGGAAATTAAACCGGGTGAAGGCAGGAGAGGAACTGGTCAGCAATTCCACAAAGCACGTATCACCAATGATGTCACTAGGTAAGCCTTCAGCTCAGCTGATTCAAGATAAAAAAAGATCGGTCTTGGGAGCATTAGCTGAACTTGACATTAGGAGCAAGTCTAATTTCATCGCCGGACGGAGGGGAAGTACTGTATTTGACTCAGGAGTTTGGCTATGATCTTGCGATTGACACAAGTGAACCTGAGCTAGCGCTCCATTGTTTATTCCTTTCGCTCGAAGGTTTTACACTCTGCTTGAAAAGTAACTTATCATTTTTTTTCGGGGCAATAAATTTACGCGAAGTAGTATCAGTAGTAATTATATTACCGCAAAAAATATGATTACATTTTCAATAAGTTGACATGCATATCTCTAAAACAATTCTATGACCACACAAAAATCACTAGATATTACATCGTAGGTATTACTGCCTACATTTCAACTGCATTGTAGACAATAAATTGGATATGTCGGTGTTACTCCATTTGAATCTCGTCAGGAAATCTAGTGTAGGCCATGCAGTGATTCTTGAACACTGAACTATTTAAGTGAAAGCTTTGATGTGAGTCTCTTACTGTTTTCTCTAGCATTTAATGACAGTTATATTAAACAAAAATAACTTAAATTAAACAACTTAACACAATTTTGCCTTTAATCATATTTTAATTCTTCTACGCCCGACATATTCGTCTGTTGAGCTATTATCACTGTTATCCTCGTCAGTTTTTCCATCCCATTGTCTACAATTATAATTTTTTCAATTCTTCTTTCCGTTAGTGCATTTCTTCCCTAATACTCCTGTTTAATTTATCCACATGATGGAGCAAATTTCCCTATTACTCAAATCATTGGCGGCACAACATTCCGTCTTTCACTTTAAAGGTTACATTTCTGTGAGCAACCCATTATTAGGCATTTGTCTATTAATTCTATACGATTCAGATGCAGATGTTACGCAGGAAGCCTTAAGGTTGCACGGTTATATTCCGACAGTATTTGGCCAATCGAAAAGTTCTTCTGAATCGGCTTATTGGCTAGAATTAAATCACAGAATTCTGTTTTATGTTATTTTTATCAAACGAGATATCCCTTCGTAACCAAGAAAGGATATATATTTTAAAAGAATTTGACGTTGGAGGTACTAGTAACAGGTATTATCTATTGCCAGCATCGAGTTAAGGGGAAAATTTGGAATTAACACTGTCCGTAACCACTGGAAGTTTAAGTACGAAGTTCTCAACGAATTATTGATAGAAACAGGCTATTAGGGGAAGATAAAAATTTAGATATACACGGTATTGAACAAGATGATGACGAAGGAACAACAGGAACACCGATAGATGTGGATTTATAAGTAGATTGACAATGGACCAATTAGGAGTTGAACAATTAATTATACAAAATGGTCAGCAAGAAAGCGGAGAACGTCTTCTCTCATACCAGAAACATTAATATTTTTAGTTAGGGCTAGATGTAGATAACAATTATCGTTTTCAATTTAGACAGAGACAGTGGAAAACATTCTTTTCTTATTTAAAGAATTTATTATAAAACATTTTGTTGTAATAACTGTTAATTTTTTGTAATAGGAGTAGCACCGCTGGATAGAATTAATATTATTGGATATGTAAAGTCACTGGGTTACAGTGACTATTAGGTTAGCTAATTAGTTAAGAGGTATAGGCTAAATATATTGAACATGCATATAGTTTATAAATAATTATTTGGAAATTAATTGTTCTTTCACACTGGCCGTGTGTAGGCTTAAGTATGTAAAGATAGAGTCAGACTGAAAAAATCAATGTCATAGCCGGGATATGAACTACGGATCTTCTGGCTGCCGTCCAGCCGCTCTAACCCTTGGCGTACTGGCCAATGTGCCGACATGACATTAAATTCTCCAACTGACTCGTGTTTTTTCCGGTAAACCACTTAGGAGTTCTCATAAACACATGAGACAACTACCTTAATGACGACTTACAACATGTAAGTACTTTAAGGCCTGGGCTTTATAGTTAACCACTATTAGGTCAATTAACGGAAATGAATTGCTCTTTCACACTGGCCGTGTGTAGGCCAAAGTATGGAAAGATAAAGTCAGTCTGAAAAATTCAGTGCCATAGTCGGGATTTGAACCACGGATCTTCTGGTTGCCGTCCAGCCGTTCTAACCCTTGGGCGGCTATGGCATTGAATTTTTCAGTCTGACTCTATCTTTCCATATAATTATTTGTTAAATAATTTATAAAATTCATACAAATTTGTAGAAATTGTAAAATTGAAAGTTGTAAAAATGTAAAACTTTAAACAAAATGATCGGATATTTTGCCCTGGTTTAGAATCTAGATGCCAGGGTAACAGAAAGGCAGATTGTATTTTTTTATTTTTTGTGTCCGTAACCACTAAATATAATTTTCATTATTCATTTCTCTATGAACACTTAATATTCGTATGATTGTCACTGTACTCAGGGGAGTGGGTCGGCAGCAGACCATTCACACGCATATTGCACTAGCAGGTGCCCTTTTTTTGTGTGATGACATTCTTAAGTGTGGATTTAAATGTTTACTTTATCTTACCACCTTAACTAGATTATATTTATAGATTTAGAATATTTGCAGTTCACTAGTTTTTTCCGCATTGATCCAGTAATTCAATGGAATTTTATGCTATAGTCACAAAGTAATGCACAGAATATTTTCCTCTGGTGAACAAGAGTGAGTAGTTTTAGTAAAGAAAAGAAGAGGAGATGCCCTTAAGTAAATATAGGCTATATAAGCCTTACTCAACTAATTCTGTTCAGCGACACTTCCAGACAAAGCTAACAGATGGTAACTGAAACAAAGTTATCTTCGTCTCTGTTTGTCTAACCTTTTGCTCAATCTGTCTGCGATAGGAATATTTACCTCCTGCGTGCGTGGAAACGTCGCAGTGTGAGGGATGATAATTGGGAGTACTTTATGGAGGATAAAGTAAACACATCACAGCATTTTAATCATTAGCTGAGTATACAAATGGTTCCACCAGAGTGCAGAAAGAAAGAAAAAAGTCTAATACGTTTTTCCGCATGAAATTTAAAAGCACGTGGACTTGGAAATAAGAAATACAACCGTTTTATCTTTATCGTAGTCTCTTTGAACCTTGTGTGACTTGTTTCAGCAAAGCTTTTAGTGCTTTCACTACAGCCATAAATCCATTTACTGAGAGACGTTAAAACAACCATTATAATTCTCCCTTAACTCCATTGGACTGAAGGTTTAGTTTTGCCAGTATGTGTATCTTATGAAATACACAAAGCATATAGTGAAATATTATCAAATGAAATTGAATTAATCATCCTCCAATGGTTCTCATGTCCTTGTCTAAACCGAATGGTTAGTTTTGCAGAATTATCTACTGAGTTGTTTGACTATTTAAGAGAAATTTGAAACTATTATATTCAATGTGGAAACGTAGAGTCAGAATGAAAAATTCAATGCCATAGCCGGGATTTGAACCACGGATCTTCTGGTTTCCGTCCAGCCGCACTACCATTGTGCGGCTGGACGGAAACCAGAAGATCCGTGGTTCAAATCCCGGCTATGGAATTGAATTTTTCATTCTGACTCTACGATTCCACAATTTAGCCTACACACGGCCAGTGTGAAAGAACAATTAATTTCCAATACTATATTCAATGTTCAATAAACTCATTAATTTTATGAAAAATAGAACTGTAAGACTTGAAGCTTTCGCGGCGAGCTTTATTGATTAAGGCTTCACGGGTGATCAGCCGCGTCAAATTGAAGAAGATCGAGCTTTTGGCCATTCTACACTCTATGGCCTTCATCAGAAACTGAATATTCCTGATCACTGATCACACAGTTCCTGATGAAGGCCATTGAATGTAAAACGGCTGAAAGCTCGATCTTCTTCAATTTGACGCGGCTGATCACCAGTGAAGCCTTAATCAAATATAGAACTGTTTCTATAAATTGTGTTAGTATTCGAGTATGGTGCACTTAGAATAGTACAAATGCTTTTACGTGCAAGCGTATACAGATAAAATTACAGGGATGTCCGCTACTGTTCCTTTTATGTCATGTTCCTAAAAAGTAAATTCTGCATTGCATACATGTTTTTCTCATTGATTTGAAAGCCCACTATGAGAAAAACTTACGGCTTGTATCTGCTTCCGTAGAAACGGAACTATGGAGTGTTTTCTTTCCCTGATATTCTGCATTACATATTGCATTATTATCAGGGGCGGCTTCTGAGGTAGTGCCGCTGTGCCATGGCACTATCTGTATGAAAATGAAAGAAAGAGATGTGTATAGGTATTGCGCAAGAAAGATTGATTCTGAGTATCTGCTCCCCCGTGTGAATAGTGCTCTGCCCTGGTTGTTTACCGTGGCTTGGCGCCGGTTCCAGAACGGCACCATCTACGCTCATAAGCGCCTGTGTTAAGGTCTAGGATGTCTGCTTATACAAGGCTTCTTATGGGAGAAAGTGGTGCCCCGATATCTCTGGCGCATAACTTACGCTTTATCCGCTAGAGTGCAGTAAAGCACGGGACTTAAGATAACTGTCTCTCTGTCGTTGTGCATTCGGAGCTCAGACGTCACACCGACAACATGGGAGCGAAGAAAAAGAAGCACCGAACGCAGACAGCAGCATCGCCTGACAGAGCTGAACAAAACGCCGACACAGTTCCTCCCATGGAACCTGTGGGAGAGTAGCCTGAACCGACATCACCGAGCTCCCTCGAGCCCAGCACAGCCGCAACCATTGCTCGCCCGCCGCAGCAGACAGCTGAAGAAGAAGCAACCTCACCGCCGGCTGAACCCGCTCCACCGCCGCCGCTCTGCTCGACATCTCCGCCGAGCTTCAGTGCAGTGGCACGGGGAGTGCACAGGCAACTGCCTGAGGCACTCATCCTCAGCACCGCCCGACTCCGCTGGCCTTCCCTGGTGAGGGCATCCCGCATCACCACTCACAAGGGACTTTCACCCCTTGTGAGACTGGAATTCCTTGACGAAGCGGACTACAATGCTGCGCTGAGAGACGGGCTCCCTGCCTTCGGGCAGGTGCTCCCAATTGAAGCCAGTTTGGGGGGCCGCAACACTCCATGCCTCCGCTGCTGCCAATACGGACACACCACCGTCACTCGCAGTGAGGAGCCTCGTTGCCACTACTGTGGAGCAGCGTGCCTCACTGCAGTCTGCAAGGGACACGATCTGTCGCGCCGTCCCCTCTACTGTGCCACCTGCAACACCGCAGGCCACTTCACGGGACAAGCTTCGTGCCCCCTAAATCCCAAACAACTACGCCGAACCTCTAACCGCCAACACCAGCCTCACCTTCATACTCCACTTCCTCCACAACACCAGCCTCACCCTCCTACTTCACGCCACATCCCGCGGCAGCCACAACGCCGCACATACGCACAAATCACTCAGCGCCAGGGGACGCAGACCAGCGCCGAACACCGAGAACTTCTGCACACCTTCACCGCCACACTCACAGACCTGCAGGCATCCATCGAGAAGCTGACGGCGCGGTAGCTACATGGGAGGAAGCCCTGCGTCAGACGTTGGATGATGTCAGAGAAGCCACCCAAGCCCCGCATAGCGCTACTCAGGAAGACGCCAGCGCCACCTCCGAGGTCTTAGACTACTGCAAGGCTAAGCTCGAGAAGATCGTCGGCTACATCAACGACACCCAAGCGCCAAGCAGGAAGCTTGAGGAAGCCCTCCGCACACACAAGGGCTACATCACGCAGAGCATTGATGACCTCTGGAGAACCCTCGCTCGAGACAACGGAGCACCGCCTCCACACGCCCAGCCTCGCAGAGACTCTCGCGCCCATTGGACGCCGCCGCCACAGGACCTGCCTCGCCGCAACCCTCCATGAAACCGAGCCCTTGAAGGCATCGGTTGCAGCCCCGACAACTGCGGCCCTGGCGGTTGCTCACTTTGCCAAAGTTAGAATTCAATAGTCACCACAGTTCACAGGTCGTAGTCAGGGTCCCCTGGATCATGGCTGCTCCCTGATCACCACAAGCGGATTTTCCGCAAACCCTAGTTTCCACCCACGAACAGCCGGGTTGCTTCGGCGGTACCGGCCATCAACTTCGCCTCAACAGCCCAAACTAAGATAGCACCACAGCCCCCAATAAATAGAATCACCTCAGAACAACATCCCTCCCATGCCCCATCCTTCTTCCTGCCCAGATACCCAATATACCCTGTTGTTGGTTTTTCCTGTACCTTTATTCCTGTTTTCCCAAAAAAAAAGTCGCGAAAACGTATACGGACACTTCGTATCACATTCTCCATGAATTGTATTATAATACTGTTACCGTACTCGTTAAACCTGTGCGTACAAGAGTACGGATGCAACAAATATCTATTTCCGTTTCCCTGTACGTTCTCTTTGGTACAGTCTATTATAAAACAGGGTGGATTATTGATAAAATTTACCTAAATCATTCGAAATTGGTACACATATTTATATTTTAACAACCCTTATTTTTTTCCCCTTTATTTATTCATTCATTCGTTTATTTATTATTTATTTATTCATTCATTCATTTATTATTTATTCATTTAATTAATTTATTTATTTATGGCACCGTCAATACACTGCCTCACCAGCCGCTCCTGATTATTACTGTTAAAAAATCAATAACGAAGACAAATCTGAAAAATATTTCCTCACCCATTTCATAAATACTGAAACATTGTGCAGCACAAAGTAGAAAGTATAGATATAGACTTGTCTTGTAGGGATAATACATTTTGTAAGCATAGGAGTGGGTTTGATTAAAATTATGGGATTCCCTAGAGAAAAAGAGGAATACCGAAACATCTAATAAATGTAATTAAAACTTATATGCAGAGATGAAACTCACGATAAATATCCGAGAACCATTACTGATTTCGAAAGAGATTAGACAATGTTATCCAATGTCAATCCTCTTTATTTTCTATACAAGACGACGTGATGAAATCATAGAAACAGCAAACCTCAGGTAGAATCAATCTAGGGATAAGAACATTAAAAAGAATGATTTTCGTAGATGATCAAATATTAATGGCAAAAAGCGAGAATGATATTCAGGGAATGGCGTACCTTTACAAGTTATATCAAATAGCAAAAATATAGACATAATATCTATAAGCAAAACAAAAGCTATAGCATTTAGATGTATTCATCCAGTTCGATCTAAAATAGTTCTAGAAAATCAAACTATTGAACAAGTGTAAAAATTTAATGTGAAAATATAATACATATCGGAAATAGACATAGATAAAAAATAAATTTAACTACATAACAGATACAATAAAAAGAACCGTAAAATATAAAGCAGAAAAGATTCAATGATAAATTGTATAATGCAATGGCTGTCCCAGTTGTAATGTATGGTTCAGAAACATGGACAATGATGGCACAACATAAAAGAAATATATAAACAGCAGAAAAGAAGTTCCTTGAAAGCATAGCGGGATATACAAAACCAAATGATGAAATACGACAGCAGTTACAAAGAACATACTTAAATAAAACAATAATAGAATATAGAACCAACTAGAAGCACCATCTACATAGAATGGAAGACAATAGAATTCCTAAAATATACGTAATTACCAACCACAAGGACGAAGAAAACTTGAAAGACCGAGGAAAAGATGGAAAGAGCAAAACTTTGGCCTGGAGAAAAAGAAGAAGAAGAAAAAGAAGAAGAAGAAGAAGAAGAAGAAGAAGAAGAAGAAGAAGAAGAAGAAGAAGAAGAAGAAGAAGAAGAAGAAGAAGAAGAAGAAGAAGAAGAAGAAGAAGAAGAAGAAGAAGAAGAAGAAGAAGAAGAAGAAGAAGAAGAAGAAGAAGAAGAAGAAGAAGAAGAAGAAGAAGAAGAAGAAGAAGAAGAAGAAGAGAAGAAGAAGAAGAAGAAGAAGAAGAAGAAGAAGAAGAAGAAGAAGAAGAAGAAGAAGAAGAAGAAGAAGAAGAAGAAGAAGAAGAAGAAGAAGAAGAAGAAGAAGAAGAAGAAGAAGAAGAAGAAGAAGAAGAAGAAGAAGAAGAAGAGAAGAAGAAGAAGAAGAAGAAGAAGAAGAAGAAGAAGAAGAAGAAGAAGAAGAAGAAGAAGAAGAAGAAGAAGAAGAAGAAGAAGAAGAAGAAGAAGAAGAAGAAGAAGAAGAAGAAGAAGAAGAAGAAGAAGAAGAAGAAGAAGAGAGAAGAAGAAGAAGAAGAAGAAGAAGAAGAAGAAGAAGAAGAAGAAGAAGAAGAAGAAGAAGAAGAAGAAGAAGAGAAGAAGAAGAAGAAGAAGAAGAAGAAGAAGAAGAAGAAGAAGCTGGTTTAAAAGTTTAAGCTGCCTATAGTAAAATTATTACTATCTAAACGTAATGATCCAAAGTTTTCTCCAGTTTGATCAAATGGTACAAATTTTCATCACTTAACCTACCTGCTGCCAACGTCGACAGTGCCCAATCGGTGTTCAAATGCCAACCTCAAATAGCAGCGGTGAAAAGTGTCAGGCCTGCTACGTTCGACAATGTTAGCTTTTAGAAAGAAGAAAAATCATAAATGTAGCAAAATTAAAAATGTAAAAAGTTAATTTTGTCAAATAATTTCTGTTCATTATCCTTCTAATAGAATCATTATATATATGTATTATATATAATATATATTATATATTAATATATAATATTATATTATATATAAAAATAAATAAATAAAAATCTGCATTACCATACACTGGCACCTAATTTCTTAAGCCGGGGTATAAATATTCCAAACTGTTCGTGTCGTGCTTAATTTAATGCGGAGGACTACCTTGATTTTAGCTGTAACAAGGAAACTGATTTTGTGGACTGTACTCGATAGAGCTGTATTCATATCACTAGATAAATTTATTGCACACGCTACATTTCTTATGTGAATAATCATGAAGAAGACAACAATACATTTAATATTTGAGATAAAATATAACGGTTCTTTCATTGCAACAACAGTTGCACGCAGCCACACAACGAAGCACATCACATGTCTCAACATGTCTGTAACTATAAAGGAAGAAGAAGCCTCTTTTCTTGCGCGCTGGCGAGTCACATGATCAGCTGGCCGCAAAACCGGCGCCAAGTGAAATATTCATGCGCCCGCCGGAACAAATGACGATAATGGCGCAAACACAAACCTTTACATTTATTTAACTTTTTATAACTTTATAAAAATAATTCTACAGGTAATATAGACAAACAAAAAATAAAAATCAGTATACAGTAATAATAATAACAATAATAATAATAATAATAATAATAATAATAATAATAATAATAATAATAATAATAATAATAATAATAATAATAATAATAATAATAATAATAATAATAATAATAATAATAATAATAATAATAATAATAATAATAATAATAATAATAATAATAATAATAATAATAATAATAATAATAATAATAATAATAATAATAATAATAATAATAATAATAATAATAATAATAATAATAATAATAATAATAATAATAATAATAATAATAATAATAATAATAATAATAATAATAATAATAATAATAATAATAATAATAATAATAATAATAATAATAATAATAATAATAATAATAATAATAATAATAATAATAATAATAATAATAATAATAATAATAATAATAATAATAATAATAATAATAATAATAATAATAATACCTTAAAAACAAAACTTATTTTTACCCACATTTTAAAATCTTTTTTTTTTTAGATAAAAGAAAACATGTTCATCTACGAGGATATTTCACTGGTATCCAGTAAACAATTAACCGGATAGCCGGTTATTTAAAAACAAACAAATTCTAAATCTACCTATCTAAAGCCGCCGGAATCCTGTGGCAACTTATGTACTGGTAACCTGCACAATCTCTAAATTTCTCCTATTTTAACTAATGCTTTAGTGTATTTTAATTTAACATTAGCATTCTAATATCAAAATACTGCAAATAATAAATAACATATTATATAATTCAAATCAAAATTTTTATATATAATACATACCATCCATACAACTCAAAATTCATACTAAACAGAAATAAATCCTCAAAAACTCAAAGAATATTGTAAATAACCATTATCTTATCTATTAAAATATATGACTACCTTGGTAAATATTAAACCTCAAAAGCCAAAATTTTACAAAAAGATAAATTTAAAAAAATGGATAAAAAAAATCACATAAACAATAAAGACTTGCGTTAAAAAAGTCATCAACTCCTATCTCCCTATATACAATACATTAGTATATATAAAATACTCAAGAAACAAAATATCACTAAATATTAAAATTAACAAAAATTTCAAAGTTAAGTGGTGTAATTAAAACAACCAATCTCAACAAAGAATTACTTTAAATTTCATTCAAATATTTAACAACACAATAATAATATAACGGCCTTTAAGTATTAATGAAACAACTAAAACTTAGATATGGATATTCACACAAACAAAAAGATAACTTACAAAATCAGCATTAAATTTCAAAATAAATCACTTTCTTCCTCTTCAATACCCACACTATTATTTTCACAAAATATTATTCCAATAATTATCCACCATCACTTATTCCCTTCTGGGAGCTCATTATTTATCTCATTTTATACTTTCCACAAAAATTTCCAAAACTTAGCACTCATAAAACATGCACACTAACTACCACACTAAGATCATCAAAACCGGCTCTCTTCTCTCCACACCAAATCACCAGACAAAATACAATAACTGCATCTCCAACTCCACTCCGCCGCTACAGATCCACCCCTGGGCTGGTTGGTCGAGACATCTTCTCCCAATTTCGGCTCCGCCATTTTGTAAGTTTCCTTACAAATCACCTCCAACCTGGATAACAATGCCAACAAATTCTTCTCTGATTCTTCTCTGGTTTATACCTCTGCCATGTCTAAATCTCCTTCTCTCCATCTCCTTTGATTGAGAAATAAAGCTTCATCTGCTTCTTATTCTTCATCATATTATATGATTCATACATTATCAATAATTCTGGTTCGATTTTCTATCCTCTCCGATCTTCTAATTGCTTCTTCGGGTTGATTAATGCTAACTTTAATGGCTAAAGTATCAAGATATGGATATAATTCTTTATCACTCAAGATATAGAATATTTGACATGCGCTTAAGCGCTCTCTTTCTTCATCTATTACATTCAAAAAGTGCATGTTCTGGAGAATCCATGATGTTGCAAATTTTACAAACATCACTGATACGTTTCTTAATTTTCAACCAATAGATCCCGTATGGGCCATGTCCTGTCAAATAGTGAATGGTTCCTTTCGTGGGTTTTATACAAGTTAAATGCAACCTTTCCTTAATATCGGGAAACAATTCAAACGTACGTCTACCCACAGTTATTTCATTCCATTCTTGCTGCCAATCTCGTATAATTTTCTTCTTAATATCTTACACTGTTCAACATCTTTCTCCCAAAATATCGTGTACTTTATCCAAATTATTTCTTTTTAGCCAAAACGTTGCTCCCCTTAATTTGATTAAGAAATCAATCGGCCATATTCCAGTGGTTACTAATCAGGCCATTGTTGGCGTTGTACATACAGCCCCTGTATGCCTCAATTAAATTTTTCGTTGTGAGCCTTGAATCAATTTCCTCATTCTAACAGTATTCATCCTGTGGGCCCAACCCACCGCTCCATAAGAAAATATCGAGGCAAAAATGGAATAATGATAGGTAATTATGGTTCTTAATGGAATTTTAAATTTTATCTGTAGTATCCTTGTTAATTGTAGTATAAAGTTTTCTGATTTATTCCTTATATAATTCAAATGGTTTTTAAAATTTAATTTTTGATCTAAAACAAGGTCTAGATATTTAACTTCTGAATTGCGTTTAATATTTCCACAATTTATCTTAATTATGGGATCTCTTTTAAATTTCCTTTTAATAACATATAGCCCGACTTTTGTGAAGCAATACATAATTTGGATTTTAGATTCTATTGTTCTAATGACTAAATTTCTGGCCCTTTTTTGTTGTAATTTTTACGTCCTCCAACGTCAAGTCATATCGGATGATGAATGGAATGGATGAAATGATGCTCAAATGAGCCCGGGATACATAGAGCTTAGAGTTAACCGACATTCGTCTTTCAGGATAAGGGAAACCCCAGAAAAACCTTACCCAGGTACCTCACCCTGACCGAGATTCAAACTCGGGACCCCTTGAACGTGAGGCAGACATGCTACCACCACGCTACTGAGGCGGGCAAATTTCTGGCTTTGTTTTCCGATTCAAAACCATCTATCAAAAATGCCACATCATCGGCATAAGCTATGGTCCTTCTTACGCCTGGGTTCTGTTGTACTTGTTCCAATAAAGTTTCCATTACAATATCCCAAAACGTCGGACCAAGAACTGAGCCTTGAGGACATCCTTTAGTTATATTTTTATAAATACAGTTATTCACACCCTGAACGTACACTTTTCTACTTTTACAATAATCCAATAAAATATTATACAGGGTTCTTGGATAATTTTGACACCTTAGCCTCTCAAAAAGGAATGGCCACCATAAATTATCAAAAGCGCCAGAGATATCAATAAATATGATGATTAAATACTTATTGGTGGTACTATACAGTGTGTCTAGTATTTTATAAATTGCATCTTCAGTGGTCTTCCCCTTCCTAAATCCAAATTGATCCTCATGTATCCCAATTATGGACCTATATTCCATAATTCTTTTATTTATCAATTGCTTACTTTTCCAGCGGTGTTCAATAAACAGAGAGACCTATATGACTTGGGTATATTGGGATCTTTATCATTTCCTTTTTTTTAAATTAGTACTCTGGCTTCTTTCCAGTTTTCCGGAAACGACCCCTCCATAGACAATTATTAAACTGATTTGTCAAATATGGTATTAAATTCTCACTTAGAGCAGACAAAACCTCATTCGGAATAGCATCTGGTCCACATGCCTTCTTCTTTTTTAATCTCTGTAATATTAACTTAACCTCCATTTCATAAAAGGGCATAATAAAATTGTTATTTATATAGGTCTCCTTGAGATTAATTCTGCTGATTATGTTGTCAAGATTGTCGGTTTCCACATCATCATCAGGTAATAGGATATTCAACAATAAATTTGTAGTATCTTCCCAATTTATCGTTTGCGTACCATCTTCCTTAATTAAGTGTTCAATACTTCCAGCCGCTTGATTTTATCCACGATGATTTTATACGGTGCACCCCAAATAATATTAGTCAAATTAGTTTCAAAAGTCACCGGCCATAAAATTATATGGACAATCTATAAAAAGGGTTAGCAGTGCCAGGTATTTAGGAGTATATTTAGAAGAGGGTTTAGGGTTCAAAAATCATTTAGAGGTAGTTACTTCAAAAACATTTAGAATTATGAACAAAATTGTTACTTTGGCAAAATTTACTAACAAAATTCCGTATAATGTAGTTAAAACTTTACACAATGGGGTTCTTGTTTCAATTATAACATATGCAGCAGCGGTTTGGGTACATAGAGCATTTTTGTTGGGAACACAAAGGGCTCTTAGGTCTCTTCAAAGAAAATTTTAATTAGATTAGTAGGGACTTTTTCTACTACGCCAACAGAAGCTTTGCTTGTAATCCTGGGGCTACTACCACTTGATTTGGAACTGCGTAAGAAGGGTGCACGATATTGGTTGCGTCACGGTAATGTAGTAAGAGCTAGTCAACTAGTGAGAAGTAGGATATATGATGAATCTGAATTAGATGATATTATTTTTAATGAATGCAGGACATCTGGGTTACCTACTGGTAGATGGGTTTATTCCTTTTACCATGTGTTAGAGAACGTAAATCTATAAGATTTTAAAAGCATTCAAGAGGGTTTATACACTACATTACCGGGCATGGACCGTATGGAGTGCACCTGTATAGATTTGGCCAAATTGTTAGTGATCTTTGTCGTTGCGGAGTGATGGATACACCAGAACACTCCCTTTGGGAATGTCCTTTAAGATTGAGTCAAAATGTAAATCTACTATGGCATTTAAGAAATAAATCTATCTTTGAGTTAATAAGAAGAAAGCATACTTTTGTATTAATAAATAATCTAGCTGATAAATTTTCGTATATAAAATACAGAGAGTTTTATAATTTAGTTTAATTAAAATTGTTACTGTTCTCCTTCTTTTGTTTATATGTTATTTTGTTATAAAATGTGAATTAATGATGTATAAAGAACAAATAAAGATTGAATAAGTCCAGCGTATAAAATAGGTGCTGGACTTGAAAAGAAAAAAGGGAGCCCCTGGTCTGTGATTAGCACAGGCCAGGGAGCTTTTTTTTTTATCTTCTAATTACATGTCTTAAAGCAGCTAATAATGCTTGCTTCTCTTCCAACCTACTCAGTTGCATTGTAATTTCCAGCGAATTGTTAATAACACTAGCGTCAGCAACGAGCGATGACACAGTTTCCTGTGGAGTTGAACATCGCGTGTCGGGAATGTCATTAAACTCGCCACCTTCGCCAAAAAATTTCGCTTAATTTCCTTCATCATCAATATTTACAGCTGTTACATGACCAATATCCTCCATTACCATACGATTTACTTCTTCCACTTCCATTTCTATTATATGCATATCTTTGTACATTATCTTCCTCCAAAGATATCTTAAAAAACCTATTTTACTTTTTTCTACTTTCATTTTTTATCATGCTGTTCTATAGCCAATCTATCCATATCCCTTTCTTCTTCTTCTTGCTCCTCATCTAAAAACTCATCATTCATGATGACATCAAGATCTACTTGAATCTTCTTAAGATTATTGCTATCATCCATTACTAATACATCGTCGCTTGTCTGAGTTTCAACCTCATAAACTCCTTTGTTAACGATATAAGCTTCCTGTTATTTCATTTTATGTTCTATTACTCTTCTTAAATTTATCTTTATTCTGCTAGATGTATTCCTTCTAGATTTTTTCCTCTTTGTTATATTTATTTCATCACAATTAATCACAATACGCCCTGTTTGTGGCACGTTCCCAATACAATTTATACGTTGAACAATTATTCTTGCACAACTTTTTTCTAAACATACATGGCACACATACAGAATCCTGATCTTTTTTCATACAATCTTTCCTATCATGATCTTTTTCTCCACAATGCCCACAAACTTGATTTCTATTGCAATATTTGGCCACATGCCCATATGCCTGACACTTAGCACATTTGAAACAGAAATAAAATCTTTTACGTTTACGGCTTGAAAACCTATATAGAGCCTTGTTTTTGCTATAATTAATTTCCTCACTTGAGATGAAACCTCCACCACATGGTGAACAGATTCCTCTTTCCTTGGACCGGTTTTGAACTTGAAGTTAAAACCCTCATCAAAAATCATTTTATCCAATACCTCTTCAAAATTTTGTTTATATATATCTTCTTTCATTTCACTTTCCTTTCTCCATGTCAATTACATCATATAAAATAAGTAAAGGATTCCGATTCCTAGCTTTTTCAATTTCAATATCTTGATTAGCCAGACTTTTACTTTTAATTATACGTTCTGCATCTTCTGATTCTGCTTCAATAATCATAGCCTTTTCTCCAGCCATACGCAAACTCTGAATTTTAATTCTTTCTTCTGTTGGTTTCACTTTTGTTGAAACAATCTTCCTTACTTCTTTGGCATCCTGATTTTTTGTCGATGATATAAACAGAGTGCATGTTTTCTTATTCATATTTCTCTGAAACTGAATATATTTTTCTTTCGGCTGCGAGAAAGACGCAAGCTGTGCATATGACACAGAAGATTTCTTAACTTCATTTCTTTCCTTTTCATACAATTCTTTATACACTTCCACTTTCCTTAAAGACCTTCTCTTTCTCCAATTTTACATTTTCTAATTATCTTTGAAATTTTGCTAATAAGCCAAAAATCTTGCTCTTATTTTCGGCACTAACCTTCTCCTTTCCAATGATGGTACTTATCTCTGCAATATATTCATATAAAACCTCCATATTTCCTTTCTCAGATTCCTTATTAAATAATAACACATTTATTACTTCTAACTGGATATCTCACCAAACTTCTTCTAGGAGCAAACACATCTTCCTCCCTCTCATATTTACTCCCCCCTGCACTTACCAGCCTCCGCCAGTATTATTAATATACGACGCTCTCTACTATAGGAAACAACACTCCACCTCCAAAATTTAATAATCTAATTCAGTATTCTTCTTCTTCTTCTTCTTCTTCTTCTTCTTCTTCTTCTTCTTCTTCTTCTTCTTCTTCTTCTTCTTCTTCTTCTTCTTCTTCTTCTTCTTCTTCTTCTTCTTCTTCTTCTTCTTCTTCTTCTTCTTCTTCTTCTTCTTCTTCTTCTTCTTCTTCTTCTTCTTCTTCTTCTTCTTCTTCTTCTTCTTCTTCTTCTTCTTCTTCTTCTTCTTCTTCTTCTTCTTCTTCTTCTTCTTCTTCTTCTTCTTCTTCTTCTTCTTCTTCTTCTTCTTCTTCTTCTTCTTCTTCTTCTTCTTCTTCTTCTTCTTCTTCTTCTTCTTCTTCTTCTTCTTCTTCTTCTTCTTCTTCTTCTTCTTCTTCTTCTTCTTCTTCTTCTTCTTCTTCTTCTTCTTCTTCTTCTTCTTCTTCTTCTTCTTCTTCTTCTTCTTCTTCTTCTTCTTCTTATTATTATTATTATTATTATTATTATTATTATTATTATTATTATTATTATTATTATTATTATTATTATTATTATTATTATTATTATTATTATTATTATATATCCAGCGCATGTTTAATTAGAACAAGGAGTATTATTTTGTTGTAATTTGAAATGAAATGTCACATACTTCTTTTGAAATTACGCGAAAGATATTTAACACTACAAAATTTACTCAATTACAAATAAAATAATTATAATCGCATCTTAATAACTGTGTTACGTTACATAAAAAGTACGCAAAATTTAACTCGCCAGTATAGATGGTTTTAGGGTGATCCTTGTCTATTGTTGCTGTTTTCCAACATTAGTTATAACATTATACCGTGAATCTAAGAATTCTATGTTTACACATATAAACACAAAAATAATTTTAATAATCACGTATAGGCTAAGAAATTAAAGTATAAAACATTAATTGAAAAGGTAAACCTTACTTCGCAAAGTTAAGCATTTCTGGCCACTTTCCTCTCTATCAAAGTATTTGTATCGATATCACATTCATCCTAATATGAAATAACTCTGTCGTCATCTCTCCCTGGCACAAAAACATCGCGAGAATAACTTGCAAGTTTTTTTTTTTTTTTTTTTTTTTTTTTTTTCCTATGGGTTATAAACAAAACTGAATGGGACATGGTCAAACTATATGGGTGAGGGTTGGAAATACTGTCCTTCACGTAACAAAAGATGCCGTTTACGACCAAGAAACACATCGTTTGGAAGAAGAAGATTTGCTCTTTTCATTAGCATAAAAGTCATACTTATAGGACGTTTCAAAATTAGGTTTATAGCCCCACAAACATTGCGTCGATTAGATTGACGCTGGGAGTCTTCCCTCGGTATAGCACAGCCTATTATATCGAGGGTTGGCGATTTAGGGGAGAAATTTTCTTAGGAGGCACGGCAGCAAGAGGGTTAAGGTCAAAACATGGACTTTCTTCTTCTTCTTCTTCTTCTTCTTCTTCTTCTTCTTCTTCTTCTTCTTCTTCTTCTTCTTCTTCTTCTTCTTCTTCTTCTTCTTCTTCTTCTTCTTTTTGTAATTTAAGTCATCCAACGTTAAGTCATATCGGATGGTGAATGAAATGGGTAAAATGATGCTCAAATGAGTCCAGGGCCCATGAACCATAGAACAACATGACATTTGTCTTTTAAGGATAATGGAAAACCCTGGAAAACTCTTATCCAGGTAGCTCGTTCTGACCGGGATTCGAACTCGGGATATCTTGAACGTGAGGCAGACACGCTACCATCCACGCTACCGAGGCGTGCATATGCACATTGGTTCATTGTTTTGTTTTTATTTCCTCTGCCAGTATTACTGCGTTAGAGAAGATAAGGTATTGCAATTAACCTGGAAGGATTTCATTATTTTGTCAACAATACGTGTTTTACCACCTGAATAAAAGGAAAAAACTTCTTTAGAAATGAAGACCCACGTGTGCATATGTGTTTGTGTGAACGGTATAACCCAGAAACGAAACGTCGGATAAATACACAATTTGGCATTTATGCTGAATGTCTTCCAACAATGCGACACGAAGATTTTCGAGAAATCCCTTCCCGATTTGGAGCTATCTTTACATGGAATAATTTTTTTTAATTTATTTTCTTAAAAACAGCTAACCATGTAATAATAATGCATAGCATTTTATTAGAAATGCTACATAATTAATTTAATTATATGTCAAATAAAAATGAAGCATCAAAGATTGTCCTATTATTTATATCGAATGAAACGACAATGGATTTTTGTGGCATGAAAATCTCCTAACACTCGAATTTAAAATTTATTTGGAAATATTTCATAGCCTTTGTCGGTCCGGAAGAATATTGCTTTTCAATGGAGAAATATTTAACGAAATTGATTGGATGGTATCCCTAATTAACTTCCTCCCTCCCCAAATATACATTTTCTCTTTGACACAGTGTAGAGAAAGCGAGGAAATAATTGAACATCCTTCAGTGATATACCTGACGCAGATCTTGCTGGCGAGTGCTTGTTGTAGACTTTTGCTTAACATTTCGCAACGATTCTAGCAGATTATGAAAAGCATTGTAACTTCGTTCAGTACACCATCTGACAGGGCCTCTAAAAGCTGGGAGGAAACGAAAGGTTAGGTTAGTTTAATATGTATTTACAAGCTACATTATTTCATGAAGAACTGCTGCAGGACGTGCACTTTGGCACTGTTTTAGCATGCGCCGGTTTTAAACTACAGTTATTTTGTTATTTACGTCCTCCAACGTCGTCATATCGGACGATGAATGGAATGAGTGAAATGATGCTCAAATGAGTCCGAGGTCCATAGAGCTTTGAGTTACCCGACACTCGTCTTTCAGGATAAGCGAAAACTTCGGAAAAACCTTATCCAGGTACATCAACCTGACCAAGATTCCAACTCGGAACCTCTTGAACGTGAGGCAGATACGCTACCATTTACGCTACCGATGCGGGCAGCTAGTGGAGAAGCGTGCAATAAAGCGCTGGAACCGCTGCTTCCCCAAGAATTTGAGGACAAACAGAAGAGAAACAAGAAGATTTACGCCAAAAAAAAAAAAAATATTTCCTCTGGATACATTTTCAAAATTTATCCGCCAACATCCGCGATACTGCGAACAATTTTACAGCTGCTTAGATTTGAGTGACCAGTTCCGCGAGCTCATTCAATACTGTATTTACGCATTCGTAACCTTGAATACCATGTTTCGTAGATTTCTGGAAGCAATCAGTAAGGAAGCACTGAAAGATTTTGTCACGTGGAGTCTCTGTAGCGTGTGAAGAAAAGTTTTTGTTTTATGTGTTTGATGCTTTTAAATACTACTGTAGCATTAACAATAGTATTTTACATAGATCAATATTTAGTGGTACAAGTAGGAAATTCTTGTGAAGTTTTAAGTTATTAGCAAAAGCGTGTGAATTGTATATTTTCTCCATTTTAGGTAACAGTTCACGCAGTGTGGACCAGCTGTATCAAAAATTGGAAGATTTGAAGGGAGAGGGCTTGTAGTGTGACCAGTCTTACAATATGTGACAGAGTACTGAAGAGTAGCCTCAGTTCATTGAGTTATTATTCTTATTTATTTTATTGAAAATTACTATTTGGAGCTTACTTCGCTTTGAAAGTCATGCCCCGTCACTGACCACAGCCAAGGTTCTCGTTTTCTAATACAACACAACAGAGATACAATATTTAACAAATTTGTGTTGCATAATTGTTACTGAATGGCTCACCAGGAGCAGGTATCGCTGCAGGGACCGTGATCCCTATACATTTGAGTGGAAAGTATGTGGATTATCTGAAACAAATATGCAGCTCCGCCCAGCACTTAGCTGGAGATACTTCACTGAAGGTGAAAGATATTGGGAAAGTTCCATCTGTTACATAAAAGACCATCTTGCCATTTTGCTGACATAGGAGTGTTTGTGTCGAGTGATATATGCTGTTTTTTTAGAATTCTTGGATTCTTGTAAACATTAGGTAATATGTATACTTGTATAGTGTGTTGAAAACAAACACTAATTAAGACAAACGCATACGAAAATATGACGGGTGGCGATAAACAAATCGGATTTATGCTCTAACACTTTATTTAAAAATATTTATTAAATGGCAATGTTATCTCTTTCAATGTATACCCCCTTCCCAGTCCCTAACTGATCCATTAAAATTTTCCACTGCGGGAAGCAGTATTGGTTACTTGACCAATGCTATACCGTCAATTTAGCTTGAATCTGGTTGGTTCTTTTGAGCACGGGCTTGACTTCTGAAAAGAGAAAAAATAAGTATGGTGCTAGTTCGGTTGAGTATGGAGGTATTTTATCAGTGGAACGTGCTTTTTTCGAAATAATTCTCCACAAGTAGCACTTGTGAAGCTCAGCATTGTCCTGGTAGAAACATGCATCTAGTTTGTTTTCATTTGTCGCACACTTTCAGAGAGAGTTTTCAAAGCAGTTTTATAATGAATCTGATTGGCATTATAACCTGGAGACACCAAATTACATAAATAGCTCCATACCTATCCCTCCTCCGATACAAAAAGCATCACTTGGTTGAATCCTGATCCACTCATTCGCTTTCTTCTCCCTGGGAGATTGGGGACTATTCCAACGCACTGGCAGCCGTCTTGTCTTCGGATCATACCGGAAAATCCAAGTTTCGCCGCATGTAATTACATTTTTGAAGAAATAAGATTTACTTTCAGGTTTTTCAAAATGTCAACACAGCAATCCCATCGATATTCCTTTTGTGCAGGTATGAGGAAAGGGCAATGACCCGCAAATATCATGTCTGCGTTTCATAAAGCAGGAATATTTCCATTTGATATTAGCAGCTAATTGGATTGGTAAGGTACCAGGACGAATAATATTTTTGACAGTTTCAATGTATTTTCTGATCAATACTCTCTTGTAAGTGCTGTAACTGACAGCTGAAGGTGCTAACAAATTCTGCAATGACAACTGAAAGTTAACCACTGGCGCGAAAGCCCTTATAGGGCCAAGGCCGACCAACCCGACTGCCGGCCTCACGCCCACTTATGCACCGCAGAGGTAGACGATCATCCAACCGATACGGAGGAGATGTGGTCAGCATCTCGGCATCCCCCAGTCAGACTGTTGGTTTCTGTGACCAGGACCACTTACCTAGCGTAAGCTCCTCACTTTCCTCACGATGCTGAGTGGGCACTGGTCCTATACCCGGGACCTAAAATCCACACCACATCGTTGGGATCGAACTTGGACCACTTTTCATGGCCAGGGACCAAGGCATGCTGCCTTAGCCCGCTACACCACAACGCAGGACCAAGACAGACAACTGGTGAGGGGGAATTGTAGGAAAGGAGAAAAAACCAGACAGACAACTGGTGATGGAGAGTGTTAGGAAAGGAAAAAATACCAAGTTACGTTAACCCTAAGGACATCTGCTGCAGAGAGCTGCAGAGCAGATGAGTGCACTTCCAGAAGGAGAAAGAAGAGGTCTTTCATCAAAAACAGCTCAGTCTAACACCAATGACAACAAACATTCTAATTCAAATGCTTAAGATGATGAGACAGTTCTCCGAACACAAGACAAGTTTATCACCAAGCCAAAAGGAGACCTTGTCCTGGTAGTGTTTCTAGGAAAGCACTCCAAATTCTATGTTGGAGAGATGTTGCAAGTGAAAGAAATAGATGGTGATTATGAAGTGAAATTTCTTAGGTAAAGTGAACAACTATAGGCAAGTTTTACTATCCAGCTGTTCCAGATAAAACATAGGTTTCTAATGGGAATACAAGATCTCTGTTGCCAACTCCTTATGCACATGGATAAAGAATAAGGCAGAAATCACACTTAAAATTTTATGTAGATTTTGGAGTCCTAAGTTCTCTGCAGTGTTTTGGTGTAATTTCAGTAATTATTGTATTATGAGAGGTTTTAATGCTCCCATAATTTATGTCTCATTGTGGACCACCGTGTGTCTCACTGTGGAACACCAATGGGCCACAGGGAGACAGTTTTTATGCAACTATAACTTGCCATTTTTTTTAAACAAACTTGATAGCATAAAAAATGTTAGATATGTCACCTTGAAGTGCAACATAAATACAATATTGTAATCAATAATGAATTCTGTAAAAGTAAAAAGGTGAAGCAGAATAACAAAAAACTCTTTACTTTTTCTCACCCTGTCCCCCTCCTCCCCTAAGTGTTGATTTAAATATGCTAAACTTGAAAATATTGATGTTGACGTAGAGGTTTTATTTCAGTTTACAAGACTGATGCTGGTAAACCGTATGTTCTGCCATTTGTGAAAGAGCTGGAACAGAGCATGATGAATTCTCCAGACTACAACCATGATTACATTCTCTTCTTGGGTAATGAAAAACTCAACATTCTGGCACCAAAACTAATTCTTGGCGAAGACAATCCAGTAATTAAGGAGGGTAGGGTAAGAACAGCTCTTTTATACTATTGATGAAAGATTTGTTTTTATTATACTTATAATTATAAGTATAATGTAATAAATATTTAAAATTGAGTAGTTTGTTCATGACAATAATAAACTTTGATTATATCAACAACAATGCTATATGAGCACATTAATTTTGCTTCATTCAGTGATTATCAATAAGAGTGTCTTTTTTTATTTCGGAATTGTTCCACACTAGAGTGGTTTTCCGTCATCCACAAGAAAAGTTTAGTATCCAAGTTTTCCCATCCTCAGCATCTCTGTCTGTCAGTCTCCTTTGTTCCATGCTCCTTTTAATAGCACTCATCCACTTCTCTCTAGGTCGCCCCTTCCTCCTTATCCCTTCCATCTCCCATTCCAATATATTTGGTATTCTTTCATTTGGCATTCTTTTGACATGTCCATACCATCTTAGTCTTCTCTCTTCAATTATTTCCAGAACATTCTTTTCGACTTTCATTATTTCGCTAATTGTGGTGTTTCCTATTTCTTCAATTCTTGATTTCCTGGCTGCTTGTTTCCAGGAAAGCATTTCAGTTGGCCATAATTTATTTGCTTGCTGTCTACCAATCATCCAAGTCTCTGAAACATACAGCATGACACTCCGTACCAAAGCACTATATATCAATGTTTTGGTTTTCAAAAGAATATTTTTGCTCCATAACACAGAGTAAACATTCCAATTACTTTTCTTCCATCTGTTATTTTCTTCTCTGCTTCTGATGTAGTCGAACCATCACTTTCTAATATTGATCCAAGATATTTGAGTTTAGTCATATTCTTAATTTGACGTTTTTCTGTTTTTATTTGATCATCTCTAACTACATTAACTTTCATGTACTCTGGTTTATTCATGTTTATCCGTGGTCCCCATTCAAAGTGTCTTTTAAGATTGTAATTACATCATATTTTGCTTCATTTGATATCTAATTTGTATTAAAGGAAAAGGTACTTACAAAATGTTCAACACTTAGGAGAACTATTATAATATTTACCATGTTGATGGAATTCAGAACCAATTCTTATTCATTATGCTTAATCATTGGCAGAAACATATTTTGCCATATATAACTAAAAGTGGTTAATGTCATTAAAAATTGTATGCACCATAAATATGTTAAGAATTTTTTGCTTTCTTTTATGGTTTACTGATTTTATAAAAGTTATTCAGAATAAAACAGACCGTATATGCTGCCCACACAAAATTCAAGATATACTTTTGATCTGTTAAACAAAAATATATGAAATATATTGTCAATTTTTACAAAATATTACCAAATGAAATTATATAAAATATTAGTTAGTGACTTTTTGGGATAAACCAACAATATGGTATTTTGATTAAAATCATTAGTCATATCTGAGAAGATTAAAAATAAAGGAAACTTTCCATGTAATGTGTAGTTTCATGTAGAACAATTTTCCTGAAAACCATTTTGTCAGATCCTTATAGGATGGTGAACTTTAATACCAAGCTTGGTGATTAACCAATTTTATCTTTTTGAATTATGCTATTCACAAAAATGCATACTCACACACAGACTTTCGTCTTAAAAATACTTCTTTTAATTCAGGAAAGCTCAAAATATGTATTTCTAGTAAAATTTTGATATCAAATTTTTGGCTTAAATGAAATATACTTGATGTGTGTTTGGAGGAATTTAGTAACAGTGACGTCAAAATTAATATAAAAATTATTTGTGGTTGGTTTATTGACACTCGTCACTTACTTTTTCATATATTTATGAGAGACTAGTTTCAAAAGCCCTGGCCTCCATTTTCAATCTCTTCCCAAGAGAAGAGATTGAAAATGGAGGCCAGGGCCTTTGAAACTAGTCTCTCATAAATATATGAAAAAGTAAGTGACGAGTGTCAATAAACCAACCACAAATAATTTTTATAGAAATATACTTACTATGGGAGAGAAGAGCAGAAAATAAAAACTGGTAAACTGAACAGGAAAGAATATTTTAGATTTACTGAATAATTATAACAAATTTTCATTTTTGTAGATTTCTTGAAAATTATTAATATTAGATTCATAGGATACGAGACTTGTTTCAGCTTATCTTAGATTCTCTATTTCAGAATTACTTTGAAATAAAATTGAAATAATAACTTGCAGAGGTGAAAAGTATTGATGGTAAGCTTTTAAAAGTGTGTAGTGCAGTTCTAAGTCAATTAAGTGTTTACATTACATAATCTCAGCTTTCTCTGTTCATTTCCAAATTAGGCAAGATGTTTTAAAAATATTGATCTTTATAGGCATTCGCAGTGCAGTCTATAGGTGGCTGTGGGGCACTTCGAATGGGAGCTGAGCTGCTAACTCGACATGCCAACTTCACCACTGTCTATTTCTCAGAACCTACTTGGGGTATGTAAATTTATGGTTTTGTCATTTCTCTGAAAAAAGTATTACAATAGGTTACTTTTATTAAACTCAAAATTAATGTAACTTTTAACTATTTAATATTATGGTTGCTATTAGAGTTGCATCTTTTTATGTAATATCTGTCTTTTCATTAGCATTTACTTTTTGCTATAAAATGCTCTAGATGATAGTTTTATCTGCAATCTTAATTTCTTGCTTGAATCATTATGAGCAAATTGTTTTTTAAAAATATCCTTATATTTCACATCTGTTTTATGATCACATGAGACGTGTTGTATCAGGACTACATTCTTTTATGCCAATTTGATCATAATAAATAAATCATCATAATGTAAAACAGTGTTTAGAGCATTATTAAATTATAGATGCATTGTATTTATTACACATCAGCTTCACTTACGTACCTATATTGGTAAATAATATTGGTCACATTAGAGCTGATGATGCAAACGATGGTTCACGAAACATGTCCTCAATATAGGTACGTAAGTGAAGCTGATGTGTAATAAATACGACTCATCTATAATTTAATAATTATTTCGCTTCACTGTGGTGTTCCAATACAGTTAAATTTCGATATGTTTAGAGCATTGTTTGTATCTGCAAAAAGCAATATTTCTGTAATATTGTAATTTAAATCGAGTAATCTTTAAGGATAGAAATTATTCTTTCACATTAGCTGTGTGTAGTACAAAGTTTGGAAAGGTAGTCAAATTGAAAAGTCCTTAAGAGAAATTGTTACAATGTGATCACTACCTGAGAACAGGCAAATCATCTTCTTGGAAAGATAAAGTCAGACTGTAAAGCTCATTGCAATAGCCAGGATCTGAACCACAGATCTCGCAGTCTTCATCCAGTTGCTCTGCCCACTGAGTTAGTGGCAACATGCTACTGAGTTAGTAGCACATTAAATTGTTCAAGTGACTTATAACAAACCTGTCGAAAATATTGTTCTACACTCCACTATGGTAGGTATTTTATAATAGGTAATAGTAATTTATTTCCTTTTACATCAACAAATGGAAATTCAAAATCAAGATTACAATTATAAAATCCATACTGAAATATGCCATATATTCCTAAATCCCGAAAATCCTATCATGTTATCATGTTGCCCACCATTGAATAGTAATTCAGTACCCATACACCTAACCCTAGGTTTTTGTGTATTGGAGGCCCTCTGCTCCTTTTTACACATTCTGCCATTTCACCTATCCCACTCTACATTTTTCTCTTAATTGTTCTTAGCCATCTCTCATTAACTTTCCCTAAATAATTCCCTATATTTCTCCTGTTCTTCTCTCCTTTTACTGACAACATTTTTCTAATTACTACTTCACCCCCCAAATTGTCCCATTTACGTAGCCAAGCCTGCTCTCTCCATATCTTTGTTTGACTACAATTTAATATACAATGGAAATCTGCATTCTCTTCTCCACACAATGGACATTTATCTAGCTCCCTCTATTGACCTATACCTTTCAAATTTCTCACTCCTGTTCTCACCCAAGCAAAATCTTCTCGCCCTAACTTACTACATATATCTATATATCCTTCCCTCCCCCAGGTTGTTTTTATTTCTCTATATAATCTCAGTGAGCTTTTGTCTCTTGTATTGGCAAAAATGTCTTGTCTGTCAATATCTTCTAATCTTAGCTTAACTTGATGTGTGTTTGGAGGAATTTAGTAACAGTGACGTCAAAATTAATATAAAAATTATTTGTGGTTGGTTTATTGACACTCGTCACTTACTTTTTCATGGTAATGTTGGATTATCTACTTTAATTTTGTGCAATTCTTTTTTGTTGATTATTTTGCTCTCTTTTAGCGTTTTATTTGTGGTTTCAATGCAGTACTTTAATGGATTAGTTTCTACTTTTTGGTAATTACTGTCTTCTAATTACATACCCATGGAAAAAGAAGAATATTTCAAGGAACAAAAAGCAATAATACACATAGCAGAAGAAAATGGATACAACAAAAGTTTGGTGTTGAAGAAAATTAGAAAATCTAAACTAAAGAAAACCATTAAGGAAGCAACCACATTTATTAAAGAAAAAGAAAGCAACAGCATATTCAGTTCATTCACATATCATCCAAAAACATTTAATAAATTTAAAAAGATATTCAAGGAACAAAATATCATCTTGGCACCTACTAATAGATACTCAATTTTAAAATTACTAAATTCAAAAACAAAAGATGAAATTCCTTCAGGTAACAAATCTGGAATATACCAAATAAATTGCAAGAATTGTGAAAAATGCTACATAGGTCAAACAAAAAGAAATTTAAAAACCAGAGTCAAAGAACACTTTAGAAACATCAGATTGAAACAAGAAGACAAGTCAGCAGTAGCATTTCATTTTTGGAATGAAAACCATGACATTGATCCAAATCCAAAATTATTAAAAGGAGTGATAAACCAAAATAGATTGACAACATGGGAGAACATATTCATCTGGAAAAATAAGGATCGCGTAATGAACTTTGAAATCCCGCCAGCAGATAATTTGACAAAAAAGTTCATAGTTCCACCACCAGAGAGAGCAGATAACAACAAATGCCAGTTGGGAAGAGATTGAAAATGGAGGCCAGGGCCTTTGAAACTAGTCTCTCATAAATATATGAAAAAGTAAGTGACGAGTGTCAATAAACCAACCACAAATAATTTTTATATTAGCTTAACTTCTTTCCAGAAGCCTCTATACCCATCCTCTGCATTTATCCAAGAATGACCCATACCTATCTGCTTCAACAAGTCATACATTTTATGTGCCCAAGACCCACCCCAGTTACTTCTCTTTTGAATATGAAAACATTCTTTAATTATATTGCCATCTTCCAAGTTAGTGATTCATTGCCCTTGAAAAGATTTTAATTTTAGTAGAATGCCTGCCTAGTTCTAATTGTGCTGCCCCATTAGGTGATGCTATTGGTAATCCCAATATGTATTTACAAAAGGATCTATGCACTCTATCAGTCTCTCTCCAAGCCTCATCTATTCCCCAAACCTCTGATCCATGTAACATTCTATTTTCTACTACTGCCGTATAAATCCTCTCCAACCATTTGACATTTATATCTGGCAGTTTACTACAGCATGATCTTATCACTCTCATGGCCATTTTACCTTTTGCCACAGACATCTTTTTTTGTTCTTTCCAGCTACCATCTGATCTCAACCTTGTACCCAAATAATCAAATCTCCTTACTACCTCTATTTCTCTTCTATTAACCTCCCATTTCTCATCCTTACGCAACCTGTATCCTTTTTTGAAGACCATAATCTTTGTTTTGTTTTCATTCACTTTCAAACCCCATTTATTGCAATAAGAATTGGCTGCATCGATTGCTCTTCTCAGCCCTCCACTTGATATGGACCCAACTACTAGGTCATCTGCAAACAGTAGCCCCGGTATTTCTTTATTATTAATAACTGGTGAATGTACCCTACAACTTGATATTTCCTCTAAAATTCCATCGATATAAAGATTAAATAATACTGGACTAAGTTTACATCCCTGCCGTACTCCTGCCTTACTCGACATAGATATATTTACTTTGTTGCCTGGTAGTTTTATAGTCAACTCATTCTTTTGGTATATCATTTTAATTACTTCTACAAATGCCTGACGTATCCCCTTACTGCTTAATTTTATCCACAATGCATCTCTATTAATAGAATCTAATGCCTTTTCTAGATCAATAAATATCATATATACCCTTCCCCCTTTATTGCTCAGATATTTGTGTATAATTGTTTCAATAATAAAGATGTTGTCTGATGTTCTCCTGCCTGGTCTAAAACCTGCTTGGAACTCCGATAGTTTATTCTCCTTCTCAACCCAATTTTGCAACCTATTTGCTAGAATTCCCGTGAAAATCTTCCCTAGAACAGACAATAAACTAATCCCTCTGTAGTTAGCTGGGTTATTTTTATCTCCCTTTCCCATGTAAATTGGCAATACCATGCTTGTCCTCCATTTCCTAGGAATTTTCTTTTCTTCCATTATTTTATTGAATAACTTTATCACTATTTTCCTCCTAGTTTCATCGAGTGCCCAAGCCTTCCAAAATTCTCCTGTTATACCATCAATACCACTAGCTTTGTTAGCTTTTAACCTCCTTATTTGTTCACAAAATTCAGCATCCAAGATATATCTATCTAATTCATTAATTATTTGCGGACCCTCTAACAAACTTCTTTCCACTCTGATATAATTATCTTGTCCTAACAAAGATTTAAAGTATGCACACCATTGATCTGCGCCTATATCCTCATCTTTCCCCACATCTTTATATAGCCCTCTTATTATTGACCAAATTTTCTTAGTGTCATGTATTCTTGCTGCTTCATTTAGCATTCTGCCTATTTTCTCACCCCATTCCCTCTTTTTTTGTTCCATTAGACACCTGTATGCCCATTTCAAGATCAGGAAATTTTCCCTTTCCTCTTTTTCCCCTGATTGCTGCCAGTTCTTTAATTCCTGTGCTACTCTTGTCTTTGCCACCTGGCAATCCTTGTCAAACCACTGCCTACTGATGCCTGTAGAAACCCCCATTTTCATACCGGCCCCTGCCCTTTTAACAATATATTCCAGTCTTGCTCTATTTTATTCTCAGTTAAGCTTTGTACCCTCACTTGTAAGATTTTACTACTCTCTGAATTCAATTCATTAACAAATGTTTTATGCAACTCTTCTTTCCACTTATACGCTTCCACCACACTGAGACATTCTTCATCAAGCTTCTTCATACGCTTGTTGCCTTCCCCTAACTCTAATCTTAATGGAAAGTGACAGCTTGATGTTAAAACATTCATAACTTCAAAATCTAGGATCCATTCATCAATTCCTACAGAATACATTAAAATATCAACCGCACTTTAGCCATTTTTATTAGCAAATGTGAATTCCCCTTCTTTGTCACCCGCTTTCAGGCCATTACAGATCATAAGATTATTCTCCTCACAGAAATCTAAAAGTTTCCTCCCTTCATTATTGGTAACTTTGTCTTTACTATGCCTAATCTCTATTTCAAGTTCCTTCTTAGCTTCATTACTTGGATTAATCCACTTAACCTGGTGTTCCCCTATTCTTGCATTTAAATCACCTACAATTATTATTTCAACTTTCCCAAACTTATTTTCCTAGTTTCCTAAACACATTTGGATCATAGAACTCTGATATAGTAGGTGGGTTATACACTGTAGCAACACAGACAGTTCCCCCATTTTGATACATGTCCCCTATGGAGATCCATAAGACTGATCTGCTTGACAGTTCTTTTTCTTCTTTCACCTTAAGACATTTATCTTTCTTTATAAAACAGCCTAAACCCCCTGAAGCTCTGCCTTTCCTTTGGTTCTTCATCCCACTTATGCTATAAAAGTCAAATCCTGGAATTATTACACTAGTTTTTTTCTCTATCCAGGTTTCCACAACCATTAATATATCACAAGTTTTTAGCACATTATAGATTTCCCCACTGCACACTTTCTCCCAAAGTCCATCTACATTCCAACCCCCAATGGATAATGCGAATCCTTATGCTTCATCTTTCCTTTTGAACCTCCACCTTTCTAAGTTCATCTGGCTCCTGGTGCGCACACAGTCTTTCACTTCCCGGATACTTCCTGATGGCGTTGACATCACTTGTAAGTCGCCTAAATTCTGCTCAATCTCAGCCGTTCTCAAACTACTTGACGCGGTATGAGCTTCCCCCATCAGCTGATCTCCTTGCGTGTCATTTAGCTGTTGTGATTCGACTCGCTCGGTCCTGCGTTCGGTCCGTACGTGTGACATCACAGGTGATGTATCTTCTCTTTCCCTCGTCAGCACCGCTGACTCTGGCTTCCTCGCAGGTGACGTATGCTCTGTTTCCGTAGTTTGGCCACGTGCCAGTTGGACATTCCTGTCGTCTTTTGCCCGCAAAATGTAGTTGCCCTCCCATAGGTATTGTCACCCGAGTGTCGGAACACCCTATAGAGTGGGCAGCAGGAGACGGGTCGGCGTTCGCCCGCCCCCTCGTTTGTCTTATAGCGTTAAGAAGGGATGGCATGGACAAAAAACATCACTGCGCCGTCTCTTTCTGTTCCACCTGTGTTCTCGAACTTACGGGATATTTCATCTAATGGAGAACCTTCCAGATCGGCAAGTGGACCCTATATAAGCAACACGTCGTGCAAGAGGAGTCAGTCAGAGTTCATGGCAATCAGCGTAAGAGTGCAGTGCTAGTGTAAGGACGAGAAGACTGTGTATGTGCAACGGAAGAATTTACGTAATTGTGACCGTACAGTGGAATTGTAATGGACGAACTGGTGAATTGTAATTGTGTGCATTACGCAATTCCGTGTAATTGGCAAGTGTTTAACTGTAAGTCGGTGGAAATAAAGAACATTTTTAAGTGGTGCAATTGGACTTTTCATTTCACGAACCCACAAAGTCACAGTATTTTATATGTATATGAAATCTCCTAGTGATTCACCAACAAAATATGAGTCAATTGGAGACTTTAATGTCATGCTAACATGTTGTCATGTTAGTTCAGTGGTTAGAGCAATAAGACAGACCAGAAGACTCCTGATTCAAGTCCCGGCTAAGGCACTGCATTTTTAAGTCTGACTCTATATTATCAAATGTTGTCCTATACACAGACAGTGTGAAAAACAATTAATTTTCAAATCATCTTTTAAATCAACACATCTTGTTCACCTCACTTTTTTGGGGGATTCTCTACTCGGTAGATCCAGATTGATAACTGTTGTTTGATTTCTGAGCAATATAAGCTACACCCAGCTTTCGTCAGCTGAAAACAGTCCTCTTGCTACATGCCCTCTACTTTCACCACATTTTTATCTGTTGTTGCTGAAGCTCGCCTTCCTACATGGTCTTCATCTTCAAGGAATTCTCTAAATGAATGATATATTCTTTCAAGGCATTCTCACTGTCCTAAATTGATTTTAAAATCTGAAAAAAAAAAGAAAATGATAGAATGGAAATGTTCTAGCTTGATAGTCATTCCAGCATCTGGCACAGCAACAAATGGATATACATCTAATACTGCAGTGCCAATTCTGCTCATTGTTGAAGCATATCCAGGCATGTGCACCTACTATCTAGTCAGGAAGAATTGCTTTGGCTGACAACGTATTGTTCCTCATTCCCAAAGCATTTACTGAGACCCTCGTAATGCAACTGGAAGAATGAAACATAGAGGGTAGCCTGCTATCAGGATGCTATACTAGAAAAATTAGGGAACCCACCTGCATTACAATGTCTGTATGGGATCTGGCCACTCAATAGGCTCCCTCACAAAAACAGTCACATGCACAGTTATAATGTTAGATATATAAATAAAAGTATTACTGAGCTATGGTTACAGGAACACTAAATATTCATTCAGTAGAAAGTATTGGAAAATACATTATAATGCTCTACCAAAAGAAATAAAAATCATAGAACAAGGAGCTACATGCATCAAAATATTTAAAAAATCTTTGATAGAAAATGCTTACTACAGTGTAGAAGAATTTAAGTAAAACAGACAGTGTGTATAATAAGGATAAAAATAGTTTATGGTATTTGAAAATTGTGAGAAAATAGATTTGTAATTAAAGGTTGTTGTCAATGTATATATTGTCAATTATTATATTTATTTTGAACATAATGAAATAAACAAGTAAACAATATTACAGTGGTAACAAGCCACAGATACTCCATTCCCAACCTAAATCTGTAAGCTAAATGTAAAAGACTTATGAAAACCAGAAAAATAGAGGCAGCTGATAGAGCATTAACACATTCAGTGACTATAAATATTTTTAAAATAATAAAATCAATGTTTACTTATGTAGATTAATCCAAACATCAGAAGTTGTTTTAAAGTCAAAAGAATGCTGTCAACAGTATAAGTGAAACATAAATAAAATGCAGATTTGTTTCCTTTTGATTTAAAATAGACAACCATGAGACAACATTCCTAAATGGTGGTTTCAAAGAATCCAGGAGATATCGCTACCTTGATCCCGTCACAAATGGTGTCGATTTTAATGGTATGATGGAAGACTTAGCTCAGGCGGCAGAAAATTCTGTAATTGTTCTTCAGGCCTGTGCACATAATCCTACAGGCTGTGATTTGACACAGGACCAGTGGCGTAAAGTTGCTACAGTATTAAAGGTAATAGTTTTCATAATTTACAAAACTTTGTACATGATTTCATTTTGGAAATAAGCCTTTATATACATTATCTAAACAGCAGGTGTATAGCATTTTATAGCATACGGCATACAGCACTGATAGCTGTTTGGAAGCACTGGGACGGGGAATAAAAAATACTGGAAAATGAAATATTATTTTTGAGGAATAGGGTCCTCAAATTTTATTGAAATTATAAATAGAATGAGCAAGAAACAGTTAATGTTAAAGATGAAATGGGTTTGTATGGGAAAGAATTATGATGTGATAACTCACATGCAGTGAGGAGATAAGTACTTCACTAAGTATTTGCAATAAGTTTAAGCATTAATTCACTTATTTTATTAATATATGAAAGAAGTATAGAAATTCAATGCCCAAAATTTAATTGAATTTGTCAGAGCTAAAAGAAACTAAGTCAAATTCCACATTTTGAAGTTGTTATGCCACAATAATGTACACTGAGATGCGCATTGGGTGGCGCAAGAAACAGATGAGTTAGATGTATCCTGGTCAGTTGTTCACATTTAACATGCACATTTTGATTTGATTTGATTTGATTTATTGATTCATCCTATGATATAAATATGTAGATTTGTTTTAATACTGCAAAATGTTTTGCTTCTGCTGAGTAATTGAGGAAATTGACTGAGTTCCTCTTAGCTGCAACCAATTCAATTATCAAAATGCAAATTTAGAAAAGTTCATTACCATGCATATGTTTCTCCCAGGTCCTGTAAGCAACTATAACAATATTATGATAAAACAAAATACAACACAAAAATGCTAACATGAAGAGTATTTAGAGTGGAAAGAAGGCTGCTATGAAATTTTATCTATAGATCTTGGAAGCAGTAGTGGTAGTTTGAAGCCATTTCCTTCCAGGGACATTGCAATAATTACTGTTAATAGCATCAATCAAATTAAATAGAGTGCTGGGGCGGCCTCTGAAGGGGGTAGCACGTTTGTGCTACAACCAAAATGCTGGGTCTCCCTTTAATGTAATATCATGTTCCATTTGGAGTTCATTTCAACCTTGTCTAGTGCAGGGGACCTGAGCGCGCTGTATTGTTTGCAGGTGCCAAGTAGTTCACTCCCAGATCCAAACCACTGGCATACAATAGGCAGGAATAGGGCAGGACGAACCTAGGATTTGCCGAGGCAAGTAGGGGGACGATGCGGGGCGTATGGCTGCATGTGGTTGGTTAACCTAGCTGCCAGAGAATAGTGGATGCCTAACCTGCTCGTTCTTTCATCATAGCAGCGGCATCTATTGCGCCTATGTTAAATGTAACCTACGAGTACATAGCCAAATGGTTTGTGCCGTGTTTTGTTAGCTCTGCCATGTTTTGAGTAGTGCATCAGAAATATTTATATAAATACAGGTAACTTGTGTTATAAGAAGAAACAATGAATTCAATAAAGTGTCTTTTAGCACATCCTTTTTCAAACAAGACCTTAGAAAAAAAAATTGAACATAAGCAACTTGAAATACCTACACCGAAACTAAAAATCACAGATAGTCAAAACAAAAACTAGATGTTTTAACAGGAACTTTAACAACGATGTATACGAGAAATATTCTAGAGTGTTTATGAAATGTGCATGTTATATGCTGTGAATTACCGTTAACTTGTGTGTAGAGCAGTCTGTAGTGACAGGCTTAAAGAAATTGTTAGTTTAAAAAATTAAGTTGCATGGATAACTTTGTGAACCACCAATTTTCAGAGCCACCAGCCGCCCCTGATAGAGAGTGACCATAAACCTGAACTGTCTGGTTTATAACCTATATGGTAATTTTAATGGACCCTGAGTCTTCGACCAATAATAGGACACATGTGCAACTTGGGGAGAAGATAATACACAATTGAGAGATTACACTACTGTTTATTTACCTTTTCTCAGATCGAATGCTAGAAGTATCCTCCACCAGCATCCATATATGTTTACACTCATTTTACCATATTTTGTGAAGTTTCACAGAGAGTATCCTTGCAAATGTTTCTTATTTTGTTATGAATGGGATTATGGATATCAGCAGTTGTCTGAGGCTTATTCTTGTATGCTCTGGTTTTAAGATACCCGCATAAGAAAACATCTTATGATATTAGGTCAGGAGATCTGTGGGGCCACAGACCTCTTTAGATTATTTTGTTATCAAAGAAACTGGTTACAAGATCCATGGAGGTAATAGAAATATGGCATGTTGCTCTATCTTGTGGGAAATAATCTCTCAATTTGATACTATCCAGCAGCTCCACAAATGTGTTGAAGAAATGTATATAAACTGCAGTGTCTACAGTCATATAAAAGAAAATGGGACTAACAATCCTGAAAGCTGACACTGTATGCCACATTCTATCCTTTTCATCATACAACGCCTTTTTGTGGATCATATAGGGGTTTACAGCAGCCTAATATCTGGTGTTTTGTGTGTTTAGTACTGACAGATGAAAGCATGCCTCATCTGTAAACCATGTTATGGAGAAAATATCAGGATGAGGAATAAGAAAATCCTAAAACCATTGACAACAATGGATTACTTTTCCATGAACTGCTTCTTTCAATTGTTGCACCATATGCACTCTGTTTGGTCGCAATCCTGTTCTTTTTGTAGCTCTTTGACATGTGCTATATGAATAACCTGATACCTGGCTCAATGAAAACAACAATTTCTTTGAAAAATTCACTCACCTGATTTAAACATTATTAACAATCTCTGTACTCAGTGATGATCTATGTTTCCTACTCTCACTAATGAGTATACCGGTTGATTCCAGTGTTCTTTTTAGTGATAAATTGTTGCCTTTGTTGGTACATCATGCCCATTAAATTTTCTTCAAAATTTCACTGCATTATCAGTGAATTTGTCTTCCAGTATGTTTTAACAGTAAATATACACTCTTGAAGTGAGTACTGCATGTTTCCATTATGACTGCACACTAAAGACTCTCTACAATGCCAACGTTAGCAATGCCATGAAAGTGCTTGCAATCTCCATCATAGTGAACAAGCAGAGGGGATTGTGTTCGATTTTCCCTGAACCACTTAGATCATCAAAACAAATTTCACATTTCTTACACATTTCTCTTATTGAGGAAATTATGCTCTTTAAAATGGTCCAGGTTTATATGGATTGCTCTGTATATTTAAATTTAAGTATGGAAGAATTTAAAAATGTGATGTTTTACATTCATATTATGATAAATATCCTGGGCAGTGATTACATATAACACAAACAGTTTATAATATAAGTATATACATCTTAATACTGGAAAATGTTTTGCTTTCCCTGATAATGTTGCTCTTAACAACGAAGAAACTAACGAACTTGGAGTGCTTGTAATTGCTGTGACACCTAGTGGAACCCTTTTACATATTTTGTACCTCCTTGTCTGAGTGGTAGCTTAATCACATGTTGTGAAGAAGAAAATTTGAAGAAGGAAAAAAGGGAAAAGTAATAACATACATTGTTTTAAAGCACACAATGTGTGAGAATTTTTTGTTTATCTGAATTAAAGCATTGGATGAATGCTTTATGCATGAGACCTATCACTAGTAGCATAAATGCCCCCACATATAATTTGGCCAAATGGTTACTAAATAAATAAATAAATAAATTCAATAGTTTCCCAAAATTCGAAAGTGAAAATTTAAAAAAACTGTTTAGATTTAGTAGGAAAAATCAAAGATATAAATTTGGACAAAAATGACAGACTGGTTTCATTTGATGTCACATCTTTATTTCCAAGCATACCAATAGAAAAATTACAGACTGTAGACATTAAAAAAATGGCTAACTACAATAGATATAGAAGCAATAAAAGCAGAAGAATATATTTCTCTAACAAAATTATGCATTGAACAAAACTTCTTCAGCTTTAATGGAAAACACTACAAGCAGAAATCAGGGTTATCAATGGGAAGTCCACTTTCACCTTTTTTGGCTAACTTATTTATGAGTGCATTTGAAATACAAATTAAAAAGTCCTTCCCATTGATCTTCAAAGTTTGGTATAGATATGTTGACGACATCTTTGCAATTGTACCGAATAAACATTTAGAAGATGCATTAAAATTACTCAGTGTGCAAGAAAGGACTATAAAATTCACAATAGAAAAGGAAATCAATGGACAACTCTCTTTCTTGGATCTAATTATCATCAGGAACGACACAAAAATAAAATTTGGAATTTACAGGAAACCAACACATTCAGAAAATTACATAAAAAATAATAGCCACAACCCAATTACACATAAACAGCCTTACACACAAACTAGTCAACATACCAATGGAAAAAGAAGAATATCTCAAAGAGCAAAAAGCAGTACTACACATAGTGGAAGAAAATGGATACAACAAAAGTCTGATGTTGAAGAAAATTAGAAAAGATAAACTAAAGAAAACCATTAAGGAAGTAACCACATTTACAAAAGAAAAAGAAAGCAACAGCATATTCAGTTCATTCACATAAACCCAAAAACATTTAATAAATTTAAAAAGATCTTCAAGAAACAAAATATCACCTTGGCACCTACTAATAGACAATTTTAAAATTGCTAAATTCAGAAACAAAAGATGAAATCCCATCAGTTAACAGATCCGGAATATACCAGATAAGTTGTAAGAATTGTGAAATATGCTACATAGTTCAAACTAAAAGAAATCTAAAAACGAGAGTCAAAGAGCACTTTAGAAACATCAGATTGACACAAGAAGATAAGTCAGCAGTAGCATTTCATTTTTGGAATGAAAATCATGACATTGATGCAAATCCAAAATTATTAAAAGGAGTGATAAACCAAAATAAATTGACAACATGGGAGAACATATTCATATGGAAAAATAAGGATCGTGAAATGAACTCTGAAATCCTACCAGTAGATAATTTGACAAATAAGTTCATAGTGCCACCACCAGAGAGAGAGAGCAGACAACAACAGATGTCAGTTGGAAAGAAATTGAAGGCTAATGCCTTTGAAACTAGTCTCTCATTAATATAAACAAGTAAGTGACGAGTATCAACAAGCCAACTACAAATAGTTTCTGACATTGGATGAATGTTTTAAGTCAAATAAAACTTGTACATGAATACAAAGAAGTAAACTTTTTAAAGTGACAGTACTTTATGACAGTACTTTCTTATACATAGACCTACATTGAAGTGTTGGGCAACTTTCAAGTGATTAGCAAAACTATTTTAAACATTCTATTTGTTAACATGTTTAAGAACATATGTTGTTTAAGCACATTTAAAAATCATTGGTCTGAGCCAGGTTTAAACCCAAAACCTAGAAGTAGATCAGTGTCAAACTGAGCCACCCAGATAAATAGTCTTCATGATACAGAAGGTCTACATCACATCACAGCACTTGATTTTTGGGAACATTTTGCTCTATAAATATTCTTGTATTAAATTTTACTGATGCAGTATCCTTGTCCTGCCATATCTTCAGAGACAGCATTTTTCTGCTGCATATATTATGTTAAGTTCCTTACCTGTATACATTAATGATTTCCATAAATAATGCAACATTAAAGTAAAGTTTTATTGTAATGAATTGCTACATTTTATCTAGTGCTTCATAAAGTTTTGAACAGTAAACTACATGATTCAAAATGTTATTTTATTTAAGGAAAGAAACCTTTTACCATTCTTCGATGCAGCATATCAAGGTTTTGCAACTGGGGATCTAGATGTTGATGCATGGCCAGTGAGATATTTTGTTGATCAAGGATTTGAAATGTTAATAGCCCAATCCTTCTCTAAGAACTTGGGACTTTATGGTAAGTGCAGTTAAAATAAAAAACAAAGCAGCATTTTAACGAATTAGATGTTCATATTTCACTGATTATTATATCTATATTATTTCACTGATTTATTATATCTATATTATTATATTATTTTATGATGCTTTGAAATTTATTTTATATTATATCTCTGCTATTCATATGCTAAAAGAGACAAGTCCAGACAGATATAAATTTTACTTTCTTTACGACATATTATCCGCTACTTAGGCAAAGTATTGTTTTCCACTCAAAAATTTGATATGAGGATTTTACAGACTCCCTGAATCAAAAAAGAAAAAAAAATGTAAAAAATGTTTCTGTGTATATTTGTGTTTGTGTATGCAGCATAATGCAACAACAAAACCTCCAAACCTGGTTTTTAAATTCAGCACCTTCCAACAACATGATGAACAGATTTTCAACAAAATTTCCCCATCCATACTAACCTTTATACCTAGTTTTGGAAAATGTTGATTTTCTAAAAAATATCTCTCATTATTTTTATTAAAATACATATGTTTACTATATGTTTATACCACAAGTGAAATGAAATTTTGAACTTTATGGGAACTTTCTCAGAAGTCCTCTTCATTCTTGATGACTTTGCACAACTTCTAAACTATACGACAGACAATATCTTATTATAAAATAAATCAGATTTTGTTATAAGACACAGCTTATGTTGAATACATTTTTTTTTTTTTTTTTTTTTTTTTTTTTTTTTTTTTTTTTTTGGCATGAATCTTGTCCAAGGTATTTCTTGTTATTCTTTTGAATTTTCCCTACTTTTACTTTTCTCAAATGGTAACTCATTTTTCCTTCTTATGTCCCAAACTTGCAAAGAGTAGGAAATATCAATCCCATCTCACTGACATTTCACCATAAAAATTTATTCACCATACAATTTTATACAAAATATAGCTTCATTAAAAAATTTTATCATATTTACAATGTGTAAGTTTAAAAAAATAGCACAAGGTAGCATTCAGATGCTAAAATTTTGTTGAAAACAAAACATGTTTATCTCAATTAAAATTATTATCAAATTATCTTAATTAAGATTAAATAGAAAAGTATTCTTAGTAAGTATTTAAACTTATACAAATATAACAATTTGTAACAAAAACTTCACTTAACTTAAGAAAATAATCTCAATTCTTCTTTCTAATTGAAATCGATTTTGCAAAAACCACAGGAGAAAAAAAAATTTCTGCTGTGTTTTTCTTTGATTGAAGATGCGAACAAGAGTTCGTGAAATCGATTTCAATTAGAAAGAAGAATTGACATAATTTTCTTAAGTTGAGTGAAGATTTTGTTACAAATTGTTATATTTGTATAATATTCATTGCTTCACTGTAGCTAGCTTCATTTTCTATGTAAGTATACGAACTATTCAAGCTATTCTTAGAGCGAATAGTTTGTCTGTCCATTAATAAACAATACAAGACAAAGAAATGAATGATACATAGCCAATACTTATGCACAAATGGAGGAATTTAGTAATAGTTACATCAAAATTAATTGAAAAAACTATTTGTAGTCGGTTTTTAACACTTCATCACTCTTATTTTTATATTATTGAGGGACTAGTTTCGGAAGCCAGTGCATCCATTATCAACCTCGAAGGTCCAGCTATTGTCTGTTGCTGTTGTCTGCTCCTTTTTCTCTGGTGGTGGAACTATGGACTTCTTTGTCAAATTATCTACTGGTGTGATTTCAAAATTCATTACTAGCTCGTTATTTTTCCATATGAATTAGTTCTTCCACATTAGTTTGTTTTTGTTTATCACCCTTTTTTTAGTAATTTTGGATTTTGTTCAATATCATGGTTTTTGTAAACAAAACATTAAATAAAATTAAAACAAGAAGATAAGTCAACAGTAACATTTCATTTTTGGAACAAAAACGTGACATTGACTATTTTTTGCTACTTTAAATACCTGAGTACTTATAAATGCATAATAAGAGAATGATGATCACCAACATCACTATCATTGTTGGTTTTCATATGTATATTTTGTGGACAATTGATCTTATCTTGTTAAGAACTCTAGTGTTCTAGAGAATGAAAAGTAAAACTTTTTAGAAAACAAAGGAAATTAATAATGATTAGTGTGTAGCTACAACAAAATAGTTACACCAAGTTTATTAATATTTCTTAAGTCTTACATATTATTCAAGGTTCTCTCGTGCTTCAAGCCAGGTGTAAATGTAGTGAAGTACAAACGTTTCAGGAATGATGCCAGGAAAGCTAGAATTCCTATTATACCTTATATAGTACCTTTTACGTACCTGTATTTTTTAAATTAATGAACTTCTTATTTTTAAACTTAAAATTGTACCTGTTATTTAATTTTAGGCGACCGCATAGGATGTTTGACTTTGGTATTAGGAGAAGGTCGTCAGCAAGAAATTCCAAATATAAGAATGCTTCTAACAGTGATAGCAAGAGGGCTCTGTCTCTGTCCTGGAAGATATGGTGCTAGCATTGTAGTTGGTGTACTAGAAAATCCTGAGTACATAAAACAATGGTATGTAAAAATCTAAACAATTAATTAATGCAAACATAAAGCAGTACCCATAGAATTACTGCACAAAATAAAGTCACAGATGATTGTCCAAACTTTCAAAAATGTATATTAAAGCTAAATATTGCTTTCCAAAATTCTTCTACATTGTTTTTCATTTTTTACAAAACAGAAGAGGTTATTTTACAAACTGATGGAAGTTTGCCTATGGATACCTCTGTCTCCTTCACATTTTACTAGGTAGTTATATTCCTGGAGATATTTTAATGTCACTTAAATATTTCAATCATATATAATTTTGAGTCGAACTAATACTCAATGCCCCACTTATTGCTAGTATTTACCTAGAATGCGTTTTGTTAGGATCTTCCTAACATCATCAGCTGTTGTCGACTAATGGACGTCGGTTCGGTGAACTCCTCAGAGGTGATAGGTGCGTCTCTGTTGTGTTCTAGCTAAATACTAGCAATAAGTGGAGCATTGAGTATTAGTTCTACTTAAAATTATATAAATTTTGTGCTTCATTATATGATAGTTCTTATACAATGGAATTTCAATCATAGTTATAATTCATTATCTTACCATAGTACATAGTAGTAATGGTAGCTGTTGCCAATCTCTCTCTCTCTCTCTCTCTCTCTCTCTCTCTCTCTCTCTCTCTCTCTCTCTCTCTCTCTCTCTCTCTCTCTCTCTCTCTCTCTCTCTCAGTAAATCAATCAATAAATCAATCTGTCTGGACCTAGCATAATATAAAAATGTTAATATTGTTAAAACTTAAAGTCTGTCAAATAATTTTTTCAATAGCATCAGATATATGGGATATTCCATATAGGTTGATAATGAAAAATATGAGGACTGGAATTTATTTCAACCCTGGAAAAAGAAGATGGAGAAAAAACAATAAAATGGAAAGATCAACTAATTTTTTACTAGAAAAGTTACTACCCCAGGATAGGATAAAAGATGAGCAACAAGAACATAAATATAAAAGACGCCTCTATGAAATGAAATGAAATGTGTAGTGTTTAACGCCCGCTTATACTACATACATCGCAGGCGATGACACTGATGATACATGAGATGATGATGGAGCACCAGTGGAATGAGATGGTGGGGGAAACCGGAGATCCCGGAGAAAACCCGTCCCAGCACCGTGTTGTCCACCACAAATCTCACTTTGCAGTCACCTGGGATCAAACCCGGGCCGCCTTGGTGAATGCCTCTATGAAGAAGAATACTTGGGAGAAAGACTGGTATATTCATATGATATCACTGAAGATAAAATTGCCAATAGGAAAGGAAGAAAAATAAATCTCCAGGACCAAATGGAGTAGTATCAGAAGTAATTCAAAATCTACCAAATAAATTGTCAGCAATATTAACAAAACTATTAAATGAGTGCCAAGTTTTAGGAAAAATTTGCTAATGTTGGAAGGAAGCTAAAGTAGTTATTCTCAAGAAAGGCAAAATAAGGACCAGTCACAGGTAAAATAATATAGGCCAATTTGCTTGCTTAATACTCTTGGGAAAGTACAGGAATGACTTTTAAATAACTGCATCCTGGAATATAGAGTTATGATAGGTATGAATTTGGTTTTAGAAAGAACAAATCCATGGAAGATACAATAAAATATGCCCTAGAAGGAATAAATGCAAGTGAACAAAAATATTTGATAGAGTTTTCTTTGATATTCTGGGAGTTTATGATAATTTATGGTGGCCAGTATTTTCTTATACTATGAGAGATGAGATTACCCAAGGTTTCTATAATAACTGCATAAAAACTACTGTGTGAATAGAAGAGTTCATGTCCAAACTACTTCAGGAAAAATAGGCAGAGAAAGTAATAAAGGATGCCCACAGGGTTCCATTTTAGAGCCCTTATCTTGAAATAATTCAAGGAATTCAAGGAAACTTCAAGGAAAATGCTTATGGAACACCTCAAGGGAATCAGAATATTACACAGAATTAGAAAATATGTCTCAGATAATACTCACTAAGGTGTTAGAGGAATATATGACCCGCAACAAAAGGTTCAAGAAATAAATATAACTATTTTTGTTGTTGTTGTAATTTACGTCCTCCAACGTTAAGTCATATTGGATGATGAATGAAATTGGTGAAATGATGCTCAAATGAGTCCGGGGTCCTTGGAGCTTAGAGCTACCTGACATTCATCTTTAAGGGTAAGGGAAAACCCCGGAAAAAACATTATCCAGGTAACTCACCCTGACCGAGATTCGAACTCGGGACCTCTTGAACGTGAGGTAGACATGCTACCAAATATATCTACAATACAACCTACAACAAAGAAATACTATTTAAGAGATCGTCGGAGGGAAATATTAGGACTGGGAGAAACTGAAGAGACAAATTAAGGGACTTGAGAATACCTAATTTAAGATGCACGACTGGTAAATAGAAGAAGCAGTTATGGTCAGAAGGAAGAGCAGAAGCCACCAGAAGAAGCAGAGCAAGATACGAGAATCTCAGGAGAGCCAGAGGAAGTACATAGAGAGAATTCAGGGCGGACAGATACAAACGAGCATGTAGAAGAGGAAAGATGACAATGAATATCTAGAACTAATGAACCAGCTCCATCTACTTATGCAGTCCCTTTAGTAGGTGGATACCAGCAGAAGGAAACTTTGGATAACAATTGGCGAAGAGGAAATTTAAAATAGTAGGAAATGGTCTTTCACAGTTTGTTACAGTAATTAAAGCTGTAGTAGAAACATAGATTTGAATTATATTATTGGAGTAGAGTAGAAGTAAAGCAGAAGAAAGACTGTTTTTAGATTAAATGAATAGGGTAAGGTAAGGTAAGATTACTGGAATACAGTAAGGCTGCAAATTCTTCATATATTATGGCAATTTATTACCTTTTTGTAGCATCAGTGAATTATCTTAAAACCAAATCCATTTGTACCATTTTAAGATGGCTTGAAATCTAAAAGGCTATAGTAGCAAATTTCAATAAAATTTTAACTCTATGGTCTACACTTATTCGGTTCATATTCTAATGTTTGACTACAATAGTAGTTTTCTTTTAGTATGTGCAAAGAGAAAGACTTACAGGTGGATATTTCCAAATTGGCATATCAATTTTAAGCTATGTTTGAGTTTGGATAGTTATAGGACATAAAAATAATGACAATTATATAGAAAATTAAATGGTGCTCTTCTTCATTATATCTCTTAGGAAAAAGTGTCTTCAGGAAATTACTTCCCGGTTAAAGACTGCAAGGAAAGATCTTAGAAACGAGCTTCTTAAACTGGGTACTCCAGGAAATTGGGATCACATAGTGAATCAGATTGGAATGTTCAGCTACACAGGACTTACATGTGAGTTAATTATTCTCCACCACTAAAACCAGCTTCTTCGTTTGTTGCATGCCCTAAGTGAGAATATTAGAAAAATTATATTATTATAAGCAAAGATTTACTAATCTTGCTACAGAAAAAAAGAAAGTCAGTTGGCTATGAATTCATTCTAAGAAAAATAAATTTTGTTTAGGAGCATAACACATGAAAAATATTTAAATATATGGTTAGTTCCACATGATTGTACAGCAGATGTTTCACAGTAGAAATAATAATAAAAAGCCATCAAATGAGGTACCTTTAATAAGTATCTAAACAAATACAAAGTGACAACAGGCAACAATATTTAGAACTACAGTACTATACCTATCAAATAGGACTCAGTCACTTTTAATATGGATATAATGAAAACTTACCACAATATAATTTTAAGATAGGATTAATTATATCTTATATGTTTGACATTAGGTATTAGAAAGTGAGTATCTATCATATTTAAATACTATTCCTACATTATACATAAGTATTGGGTGAACAATGTTTGACAGGACTGATTTTTCAGGATGCGGCTGGCTCGCTAGGTGGTTGCTGTGTTAGTGATGTGGATTGACAGCAAGTTAGCAGTAAATATAGTAAAAATTGTTGCATAAATTACTTCTAACACACAAAACATAAACACTTAAAAGAAAAATAAATTTTTCATGCATCTAAAGTGTGTAAATTTTGTTTGCAAACTTTCTTTTAAGATTCCTTTGATTTTACCTCATGTGATTTTTATCTTGGTAAGGAGGCATTAAAAGAGAAAGTTTAACAAATAAATACACATTCCTTAAATGAGTTTAAAATAACATTCATCAAGGAATTACAGTCATTTTTCAGAGAGAGCTGCAGAGTGTGATAAATTAATGACATTTTCCTAAGCAGGGGCTAGAAATGTTTAAATAATTAAGGGAGGCAGTTTCAACATCTCTTTGATATACATGAGTAGTTAATTATTCTTCTTAAGTGTTTACCTTATGCATGTCAGAAATAACTTGCTTGGCAAACCATACTACATTTATAGTAAACATTTAGTTACCCGAATTGCTGACACAGCAACTAGGCTTGCTGGCCGGCCACATTCTACAAAACCAGTCCTCTGTTCTGCCAAGAATTTCTCACTCTGTAGTAAAGAATGTTAAGTTTGAGCCTGAGCATAATATTACCTCTACTATATACTATACTTGCTGGTAAACTCATGTGACATTTTGTTCCTTTTATCCCAAATGGTAGTACTTTTGTTTTCTATAACGAAATTGACATTTCCTTTCAAGATGGTAAAATAAACAACAAATGCCTCATAGAATCATTAGTCACAATAGTAATGATCAGGCATGAAACTTGAACATCAAAGAAATAGGTTAGGTGTAACTATACCACAGGCTGTCAGGGTCAACATTGCAGAAGTAAAGTATAAAAATTGAAAGAAGCGTAGAGACAGTAAAGCACAAATTAAAATAAAAGTGAATTGAGAAGATATTGACACATTGCTTCGTTGCTTCACTCATACTGTTTTTCACAGAACATGTTTCAGTGTGAGCGAAACAGTGAGAGCGAAGCAATGTGTCAATATCTTCTCGATTCACTTTTATTGCAGAAGTAGCTGACAGTAAGTCAAAACTAGGAGCGGCTGGTGGCTCTGAAAATTGGTGTTTCACAAAGTTATCCATGCAACTTAATTTTTTAAAGTAACAAAAATTCTTTAAGCCTGTCACTACAGACTGCTCTACTCACAAGTTAACGGTAATTCACAGCATATAACACAACATTCACATTTCATAAACACTCTAGAACATTTATCGTATACATCGTTGTTAAAGTTCCTGTTAAAACTTCTTGTTTTTATTTTGACTATCTGTGTGATGTTTAGTTTCGGCGTGGGTCTTCCAAGTCGCTTATGTTCAATTTTTTCTTCTAAGGTCATGTTTGAAAAAGGATGTGCTAAAAGACACTTTATGGAATTCATTGTTTCTTCTTATAACACAAGTTACCTGTATTTATGAAATTCATTGTTTCTTCTTATAACACAAGTTACCTGTATTTATATAAATATTTCTGATGCACTACTCAAAACAGGCAGAGCTAACAAAACACAGCACAAACCATGTGGCTATGTACTCGTAGGTTACATTTAACATAAGCGCAATAGATGCCATTGCTGTGATAAAAAAACGAGCACGTTAGGCATCCACTATTCTCTGACAGCTATGTTAACCAACCACATGCAGCCATATGCCCCGCATCGTCCCTCTACTTGCCTCGGCAAATCCTAGGTTCGTCCTGCCCTATACCTCCCTATTGTATGCCAGTGGTTTGCATCTGGGAGTGAACTACTTGGCACCTGCAAACAATACAGCGCGCTCAGGTCCCCTGCACTAGACAAGGTCGAAATGAACTTCAAATGGAACATGCCATTACATTAAAGGGAGACCCAGCATTTTGGTTGTAGCGCAAACATGCTACCCCCTTCAGAAGCCGCCTTGGTCAAAACAAACTGATATGAATGAGATGCAACACTCAAGTATTAACCCACTTTTCACTCTTCAAAATGTTTTAAAAAATACAGTTGATAATTTTCTTGGTTGATATTGTGTTCATCCAGACTAATAATTTATATGTATAAGTAAGTGATGAGTAATAAGTATACCTACACCTTTTACATTAAAAATTATATATGTATATTTTTAAAATCAAAATGTTTTCATTTCATATGACAGTGTATAATTCATTTATACCTGTAGTATTCATAAGATATTCATAGTGAATATTCATTGACTTAAGTGCGTTTATTTGTCCCCTTCTTCATAGCATGTTTTTAAGGTTGCAGAAATAGCATTACAGTGCACCACAATATATTTTCTAAAAGTCTGAAAAATAAATTTCTAGCAGATTTCACTTAAAACACTTACTAGTGGAAGAAGCGCCCAAGGTCACATGAGTGATGGGAGCAAAGCATAAATTCATGTCCTTTGTTATTCTCAGGTGAATTGTTTCCCTTCAACTGATTTTTGATTGCACACAATTTAGCATACCTGTAAATTTTATATAGAATTGCAATGGGCTGAAAGCACTCATATTGTAAATAATGCTAGAGTGTCCTAAAGCAAAATTAACCTGAAGTAATTCATCTCTCTCTCATTGATGTCCAAGTTTTGTGCCTGCTAATGATTTTTATAACTTATGCATGATGAAAAATTACCTAAACATCTTTATTTTTATTACATGTTTTTCAGCAAACCAAGTGGCCTATCTGGCAACAAAGCATCACATACATGCACTGCCAACAGGAAGAGCAAATATGTGCGCCATCAATTCCTCTAATGCCAAACATATTGCAAAAGCTATTTATGATACAGTTGTTAATATTTCTGATTAAAATATTTTTTATAAATAAATAATACGGATTCACTGATGTTGATTTATTTTAAAATTCCTTAACAGAATATTATAATGTTAGTACTACAAAAGTGTTGGAAGAGATGCCACAGACACTGACAGAGAGGTAGCAGCTAATTACATAGTACTGCAAAATATACTTCCCTGGCCACAAAAGTGGTACAAACGTAGTTGTTGTATGCAATTTACAGGAGTAATAGCATAGCAAAACGTACAAAACAGAAAAGTGTGTTACATTCACATAACACTCCCTACCCACACTTATTTTAAAAACATTACTTGTCTATATCCTTCATATTAAACATTAGCAAAAAGGTTGTTTTGTGCATTTCCTAGTATGTATATACAAGTGGATACAGTTGTCTTGAGCAAACAGGCTGCTACATGATGGCTTTGAAATTTTTTTCTCTTTGTATTGTTATGTAAAAGCCTAATAGTAATTAGCAGTTGAAAAACTGTTTATGTTGCACTCATATAATTCTCTACTTACTCTTCTATTCTTACAAAAACGTATATTTTCAGTACTCTGTTTGATCAGACAAGACTTTCACTACACATTTTCACATTTCATTATACATATGAGAAAAGTACAGTAGATCAGGGTAGATTACTCAGTTTTGGCTTTAAAATTCCACATTTTTGGTATCATGATAAAAAAAAAGGAGTAGATACTCACTACTTAAAAGGAGAATAAGCATTTCATAATTCAAAGCAATTATAAAGAACATCTTGAAAATGATTAATGTCACAAAATGTTTATTTTATACAAGCTTTGTTTATTAACCCTGTGACAGGCATGCTGATGATAGTTACATCAGCTGGCACATACAGCACTCAATGTCACCTAACTTTAAATAACATTTAACAACACATGTTATAGTTTTCTTATTTGAAATAGTAGACAGGACTATAAAGAATATATAATATCATTGTTATGTCAGCATTTAATAAAATCTGTCCAGAATTACACAAGATGATATACATGAAAATGTGTATGGGCAAATAGAAATTATCACACAATATCTGACAGACATACTTCATGCATGTTTCATATGCATTAGTTGGAAAATAAGTTATAAATAAATTACAAGAACAGATTACAGTGTCATAATAGACTATTGCTAAAGCAAGCTTAACATTGCATCATTAATATAAATGAAGATACTGAGGGAACAATATCTACAGGAAAGGTAATTTCTTTTAAGAAGTAAATTTTTTGCAAATTGTATTTCATTTAAATTTTCTTTGTTTATATATCTGTTAAAAAATATGTAAAAAATAAATGCCTTGCCCTTGGAGATGAAAAGCTTTTATAGAAACTTTTACAAAAAGCAGTCTTTAGAATGATGTTTTTAAGTTAAATAAAACTAACAATATTATATTGTCATAATAAAGATCAAGACCGTCCATTAAAACAGAAAGAAAACATAATCATGAGCATACATCAAGTATCACATACTTTCTTTGTCTGCAGAAACATTGCAATTAATTACCAGTAACAATATTCCGGCAGTGTTGACTGCAAACAAATTGTTTGCAACTATTGCAAGTCGCAGTAGTTTTATTTTATTTATTATTATAACTTTTTTCTTTGCCACTACAAAGATAATGCCTTGCAAATCTTTCAACAACCTCTTTATTATTTTCAGCAATTTGAATGAAAATGTGACAAAAGATCCTTGGTAAAGTAGAAAATTTACTCCTTTCTTTCAATTGGCTCTTCATTAGAGCTAAGGCCAGCTTTATAAGGTATGTTCGTTCTTTGAAACTTTCTTCTGTATATTTTACAATAAATAATACTTGGCATATATATCAGCAATATCCAGATAACAAAAAATAAGTTCAAGTGGCCCATCTTCTTGTTGTGCTTTGTCTAGAGTAGGATGTACACATGTAATCAATGGTATTTATCTACTTTTTATTGCACTGTAGTCCAAATTTACAACAGAATTTCCTGCAGTTGTGTCTATTTCATCAGTTTCATCCATTGATGACAGAGTGCAGCCTTGTTTCTTATCGTTCGGCATAAAACTGGATGGAAGTCATATTGAAATCTGAAAAGTCAATTTCTGGTATCTCACAACCTGTTTGGCAAAAGTTCCAGGGAATTTCCTCCTTCTTCTATGAAGGTTTGTTTACTTTCTAAAAGATACTATGCTAGAGAATAACTACTGTTATAGGTTTCCATAGTTACTTTCCGTGAGTAACCCTGATTGCTTCAACTAAACTCATTTCAGCATCCATGCACTGGTTAGCTGCAAGCTGCAAGCTGTGGAATTTTGTCCCCACATTTTGCTTCAAAATTACAAATATAAAATATCTTGCTGTTGCCAATGCACAGAAATTCAAAGTATACAGGTAGGCATTATTGGGCATGTACTACATAAAACAACCTCGAAGAAATGGAACAAGTATTTCGTCTAAGGTTGTGAAGTCCCCTGGGCTGTAATTGTTTCTGCATTTAAAAAAATGTGGAGTGGAGATCGCAGATGACAGCAATTTGTCATTCTTCACTCGCTGAAGTATTGTCAAACCTTGGTGACTGGAGCAAGAACAGGAACAGCTTCTATTACTGCCTTTGCAGTAAATATTTCTGTTCCATTAAATACCCATAGCTCTAATACATTTTTCTTCTCCTTTTGGTACAGTAATGAGAAATAATGTTCCTAAGATAATTATTACAGAAGCAGAAATATTTCTACAATCTCTATCTCTCATGTAATTCACAGATGATCTCTTGTTATTTATGAACTGTGTGTTTTAAACAGCAGAATCAATTGTCTCAGGAACAACAAATTTAATAAAATTTCAACTTCAGTTTTATAGTTTCTAGCATATATTTTGGGACAGGCAAGACCTTGACTATGTTTATATGTTTTGTTTTCCCAGACACTACTAACAAATTATCTAATCCATAAAATTTTCTGGTCCTTACCAATATAAAAGTGACACTCATCACTTGGTGCTTCTTTGACTTCATACCTACCATAACACAGTTGTTTGGGTTCATGGAATGATCTGCAATGTCAATGATTTCTGCTTTATAGTTGTGTTAAAGAAATTAGCTTAATCCTCTTTGTCAGATGATTCCACAAGAATGCCCTCTATTTATTATGGTATCAATTTTTTTTCTTTTTTGCAAACCTGAAAGATGTAGGGAAAAATAGTAAACTAATTTTAGCAACAAAATAATCAAAATTACACTATGAGTATTACTGAGACACTCTGTACTTCACATACACAAATTTTCTTTCAACAGATTTTGCCTTCACTTGAAGGCATTATCAAGAAGTTGTCAACTGGCTAGAACTTCCGTGTTTCAGC
>CM060947.1:82651145-82691145 GCA_030765055.1 Mantis religiosa
AAAACAAAAATCAAAACCCGTATTCGATATTTTAATAAACATGTTAATGACTAGAATGGCTTAGATGTTGTAAAAGTAGAGGCAATTTATTGGGCATGCCTGTTGTGGTCAACATAGTTACCTTCATATCGTAGAATGTCACAACACCATTGAGTGGCACTGATACGTTACTGATATAAGGGAATGCAGCACCGAAATTGACTAAAAATATGGGGGAAAATAATTTGTTTGTTTTTGACCTAATAAAATACTTTGAACCTTATAGTATCATAATCCAACTAAATTTATGAGTTTCAGGCATTTAAATACCCTCACATGACAATATAAATGCCCTTGCGCACGTGCATGCCGGCTCTTGGATTCACAGAATTATGTCATTTGAGTTCGATTGAATGTACTAAATTAATACATTTGAAATTAGCGGGAAAAGCTTCTGGTGGAATTTTGTGTTGGTATGATGGTTATTTCTTATAATATGTGGCACCATGGAAACAAAACACTGGCTAAAAACATTGAAAGCAAATAATAATGTTTATATTTTTGCTTTTGTGTGAGTTTCTAACGGTCAGGATTTATCTTGTGTTTCTCGTTAAACTACATACTGTTTATATATAATTAATGAGTTTTACTGTGCCGTTTAACATTTATATAGGTATTTTATACATCAAAACGTGCATATAGCTGTTATATTGGTTATAGGTAAAACATTCTTTGAAACAACTGACCTGTTGATTGTGTACATAGTTAATCATGAATAGACTAAACGATACAGGGGAAGAAACACCTAAACATAACAACACAACAATGTGAACATACTTGAGACCTGATGTGGTAATAAAACTAATGCCTGTGTACCAAAGACTGGTATCAGATGAAATCCTACGGAGATTTACATTGGGTAAGACACAAAATGGAAATGAAAGTTTACATAACATGATATGGAGTTGCGCAAAAGAAATATATGTTTCAAAGAAGAGACCTCAGGTTGCTGTGACATCAACCACCAATGAATTCAATTTTGGTTGTTCTGCCTCACTCAAGCTGCAGTCAGACATAGTTGATTTCACCAGCATCTCTAAAAAATTAGCTAAGGGAAGGACCAATTACGCTTACTTCATTCAGCAGTTTTTGCGAAGGTAACTTCTAAAACATCCAGAAGGAAACTGAAATTGAAGAACACTGCTGCAGAAGAGAGAAGGAAGACGCAGGAGGGTCCAGCCTACCTATCTGGGGGTTTTACTCTGCTTCAAGGCATGTAGCTGAGAAGGAAAATGTTTCGGATTTTAAAATTTGATTTACTCAGTTATAGTTTTCTCAACATATTTTGTCATTTAAAATGTTCCACACGATGCAGTTTTGATTCAGTCCCTCTGAAATTTTCAACACCTGTTCTTAGAAAGCAAACAAAGGTTTCTATCATATGAATTTTTAATATTCATTATATTTTTAAAGTTATTGATATAAAAAGTCAAAGGTTTAATAATTTTTTGGCTTTTTTGTTTGCTCCATACCTACTTTTTTCATCTGTAACTAAAGGCAGTATAAGAAATTCACATGATAAATCTTTTCTTCATAACCATCTAAATATTTTTAGAAATATAAAAATTAAAAGTTTGAAAATGTTCATCACGGGGAGCGGTTTGAATTTTGCCCAAATTTTGAAATTAACAAATTAATTACTCAAAAACTATTGAAGATATAAAAACCAAATTTTTAATTCTGTGTCCACTATGCATCAGAATTAAGTGATACAAATTTTAGAAAGATTGGTAGAAAATTGCTGGATTTGGGGTTTTCGATGCTGCATCCCCTTAAACGAGCCAACTAAGGAAGCTTTTCTGGGTAACAAGTTCCTGTTTAATAGCGTTTCATATTAACTGTGGCTTCAACCATTAACAAAATAAGTTCCTGAATGTGTTTACCGTTAGCTAATTAGACTTACACAAAAAAGGAAAAATATAAAAAAATCACTGCTGTTAGTTCAATGTGGCGAAGACTTTTGGCCGTTGAAAAGAAATGGGGACCGCATTCGTGATTATCTTTCAGAACAAGAAGTGGAAGCGCATTTAGAGAAGGATATCAGTCTGAATTATCACATAAAATCAGCATGTTTAAGTGTGACTTCCATTTGTATCATTCTTAATGAACTTTACTATGGAATAAAAAAGCCGTTAATTCGCTTGGTGAGTCCAAGTCATAACAGTTACAACTAATTCCTAAGCAATATAACCAAATGCTTTGCAACACTTCCACATTCTTTCCTTATCGCGAAAACCTGTTTTTACGCCCAAGTAACAAGTGTTAATAAGCCATAACATTGTACAACATCGAAAACATGAGATGTTTCTTCTTCAGCCTTCACCGCCGACAAGTTCTTGCACTTCTTGTAAAAAAAAAATTAAATAGTAGCAGCTACTGGTTGTAATTTGAGAGCACTGATATTTTAAGAAACTCAGATTCTCATACATAAATATTACAGTGTGCTACACTCCCAAAAGTGCTACAATTATGTGATTTTCTCTGTGGACCATCGTTTATTTTTACGTGCTTTCTACAAATGGTATTATGAAACCTTATATTTGTATTTCATCTTAATTGACATGAACCTTTGCAGAAATCGTTTTATCATACATTTTATTGGAAGTAAAAGGAACATATAGAAAACCTAATCGAAAGACAGATGTTTAACGGGAGCGGCTACATGCTGGCCTTCAAATTCCTTATAGCCATAAACAGCACCTTAAAAGTGATCAGATACTTAAAAACTTATACCAGTATCTGATAAAGGTATCTGTAAAATTATGTATATAAATAACTCTCTGTTTTAATAGATCTAATTTTGTGTGTAGCATGTACCTCTCTTAATTATACATAATTAAACAAAATTTCTTCGGAAAGAAAGGAACTCTGAAAACTGCTCTCAGAAAATTCAAAATATACATTTGTTTACCATGTAATTACCTTGTGTATGTGGCATGTTGTCCAAAATTTTTAATCAAATGGAAAAAAAATATTCTAAAGAATGTTTCTTGTTAAGTGAGGTTTACTGCTTAGGATTTTGTTTAAAATTTTCATGTCGCATCTTTGGAAAATTCTGTACTAACTTAAAAACCAGTTTTTCCAGTTTTGTATGCATAAGAATTCTCAATTTTGACTTATGCTGCTCTCTCTCTCTCTCTCTCACAGAAAGAGAGAGAGAGTGAGAGAGTGAGAGAGAGAGAGAAAGAGGAACAGTTACCTAAAGAGGCTTTTATGGGTATGGGGCCACCTTCACCTTTATTGTTGGATTTTTTTCTTATTGTAAGTACATAGTATATAAGGCTAACAGGTAACTAAAGATATACATACATGTTTATAAATCAGTCTTCAATCCAAATAATGTTGGAGCACATTCAAGACCAGATAAGATATTCCATGAGCTGAGAGAGCCACACTTCATACCTATCCAACACAGCTTGGACACGTTTCTGTTCAAGTGATCCTTGTGTATTAAGTACCTTAATAGATTTAGATTGGTTTGCGTTCGGTAGGCTCACTTGTAGCCAGAAAAGGCTGTGAACATTGAACATGTCCAGAGGTATAAAGTTAAATAGCATATATATGCACAAAAGTTAACATAAGACACATATTATAGTATACAGGCAATATGAACAACATTATGGAAAACAAAGCAGGGATATATGATACAAAATGAAACACTCTTTAAACCAGCTTTCACTTGGCTTATGCCAGTACGTCTCAAACTTTTTGCAATGGATACCATTCTTGTTATTTATTAAATACATATACACTAAAAATAAACGTTCAACTTGCATCAAATATTTATTCGTAATGATTTGTCATTGGAACAGTTAGATACTACTTATAGAGCTACAGAAGCATTGTCAGGATAATTTGTCATTCAGATAATCTTGTACAGAATAAAAAGATTTTGAGCAAAGGTACTCTCTAACCGTTTTTTTAAAAGCATCGAAATTATCAACTTTTTCTTTAAGAACATTAGGAAGTGAGCCAAATATTTTGATAGTTTCATAATGCACACCTTTCTGGAAGCAATAAAACTGCATGTCAGGTGTGGGGTTCGAACCCACGCTCCTTCTCGGGAACCAGAGCTTAAATCTGGCGCCTTAGACCGCTCGGCCAACCTGACTCTATGTTACAACTAGTGGTAGTCTGACGAATGTGATGTGCTATTGAGGGATCATGCTAAAAAGCAAAATTATTATTTTCTCGGTTGGGAGAAACCGAATGAATCGGACAGACTTCAGGACATTTAGAGAAAGTGCCAATATGGGCATTGCACTATTAGACTGTTAGTAGGCACCATCATTGAGCAGCAGAGTATAGCTCAAGCAGTCCATACAACTCGGTACTGGTGTAAGCTGGGATCACGGCTGAATGAAATGTATGAAGACGATATACGTCCCATTTTCTTGTTGGATGTAGCACCTTTTGACTTACAAGACACGGCGGAAGTCCAATTTTTGTGTAAATAGAAACTCTGCTTCCAAAAATCTGTCAACAAGACTTCCCCGGCTTGATACAGTAATAAATGTGAGAAGACTAATTACGTGTAGCGCAAGGACTAGCGCCCGGTGATGGATTGACCATCACGTTCCCCCTCCAGTCAAACACCGAGCACTATTTTTGCATATGCTTGAGTACTCTTAATCAACTGAGCAGGAATGGAAGAGGCCTCGTGGATGCTGTATGCGGAAACAGAAATAACTCCATACTGTGCAAAGACGAAGTTATTAAAGGTTTTCTGGCGGATTTAGGTGCTGCTGTAACCAAATTAAAACACGTGAGTTTTTAAAGAAAATGGGAGGCGACCTTCATCATGTTCCGATTTAGAAACAGGACAACAGGGCATTTGCCCAGGGCACCAGTTTTTAAGAGACAGAAAAAGTTTGAGATACCACAAAATGACACAAAATATTTGAAACACGGGAAAAATAAGATTTTTAACTTACAGTACACTAATAATTTGATTTTGAAAATGGTATGTCAAATTCTACAACTGAAAGCACAACAATAATGGAAAGTGGGCTATAGCCGTTATCAGAAATATATTTTTCCAGTTCCAACCGAAGTAAAAACTGCTAAGAGGGCAACTCTTCTAAATGATATCTTCGATAGTTGTAATGTGCACCGAACAGGTTGGCTAAGGCGGTTTTATCTGCGGTCAGCTTTCGGGAGGCCCGGGTTTGATTCCCGCGGCCGACCTGCCTGATTCATGGATTTTTTCGGAGGTTCTCCTAGGCCACCAGGTGAATTTCATCTCTCATCTGGTGGTCTCTTTTAGGGTACACGTATTGGCGGGTGTTTCGGCGCTGTCGTGCCTCCTTGGGTCGGCCGCCCTCTGTCTGCTCTCACCTGATCCTTTCTCCCTACGATGCCCCACTTGTGGCTTAGGTACACTCCGTAGGGGAGGGGATCCGTCCCCTTCAGCTGCAGAGGTGCGGGCGCTGTGGACTCTTAGCACTCGTGGTACCTCTGACGTTACTAGAGGAACCTCGGGCCGAACTGCCGAGACCCTCCCGTCAGGGAGCTGTTTGGATTGGGTTGGACTCGAGGGTTCAGTGCGTTCCCGACACCCACGGTCATTGGGTATCTCCGGCTAGGCTACAGCCGCCCGGAGGGGGTAGAGGGTTGTCTCATAAGTCCCGGGTACTAGCCTGCAGAGCTATTAGAAGGTGTGCTAGATCACCAGGCGGCCCCAACGAGGTTTTCGGTAGTCTTCCCTGCGGGGTTGACGCGCGTAAGTGGCGTATCCACTTCCACCCGTCTTGACGTTGTGCTCAGCGGAGGGGAGGGGCTTTTTAGACTCCAGGTATTGCCCCATAGAAACACCCCCGGAGTATCCATCGCTCCCGGGTTGAAGAAGGCTCGGGTCCTTGGTCCTACGGGTCCAGGACTAATAGGAGTGGAACCTCCGCACTTAACTGTGGCTTAAGTAAATTAAACCCAGGTTTCGGTACCGAATCCGTTCCATAGTAAACCTTATCCTAATGCTTTATATGTGTACTGAAGAAAAGTCTAATGTAACTTTTCAGACATCGTAAGAGAGTTTGCTTGAAAAAATGAAAATTATTAATAATAATAATAATAATAATAATAATAATAATAATAATAATAATAATAATAATAATAATAATAATAATAATAATAATAATAATAATAATAATAATAATAATAATAATAATAATAATAATAATAATAATAATAATAATAATAATAATAATAATAATAATAATAATAATAATAATAATAATAATAATAATAATAATAATAATAATAATAATAATAATAATAATAATAATAATAATAATAATAATAATAATAATAATAATAATAATAATAATAATAATAATAATAATAATAATAATAATAATAATAATAATAATAATAATAATAATAATAATATTAATAATAATAATAATAATAATAATAATAATAATAATAATAATAATAATAATAACAATAACAATAATAATAATAATAATAATAATAATAATAATAATAATAATAATAATAATAATAATAATAATAATAATAATAATAATAATAATAATAATAATAATAATAATAATAATAATAATAATAATAATAATAATAATAACAATAATAACATTAAAAATAATAACAATAATAACAATAATAATAATAAAAATAATAATAACAATAATAATAACAATAATAATAACAATAATAATAGTAACAATAATAATAACAATAATAATAGTAATAATAACAATAATAATAATAATAATAATAATAATAATAATAATAATAACAATAATAATAATAATAATAATAATAATAATAATAATAATAATAATAATAATAATAATAATAATAATAATAATAATAATAATAATAATAATAATAATAATAATAATAATAATAATAATAATAATAATAATAATAATAATAATAATAATAATAATAATAATAATAATAATAATAATAATAATAATAATAATAATAATAATAATAATAATAATAATAATAATAATAATAATAATAATAATAATAATAATAATAATAATAATAATAATAATAATAATAATAATAATAATAATAATAATAATAATAATAATAATAATAATAATAATAATAATAATAATAATAATAATAATAATAATAATAATAATAATAATAATAATAATAATAATAATAATAATAATAATAATAATAATAATAATAATAATAATAATAATAATAATAATAATAATAATAATAATAATTAATAATAATAAACATTTTGTGTAATGTAAACGATTGCTGGTACATCTCCACATTTCGAAATGAGGCTTTAGGTATTAAACTAGTCCTAGAATGTTTTCAGTCCAAGATTGATCAAATCAACATTCCATGTCACTTACAGCTATTGGAGTTAAAATATTGTTATGCTTTCTCTATATATTTTTAAAAGTAATTTGTATACTTTATTCTGTATTTTAGTTTCCTACGTCTTATGTTTTAATTTGTGTCTACAATACTTATACTATTTTAAGCTTAACTGTTTAAAATAAATATAAATAAATAATTGCTACTTATTTTATTTTGAAAACTTGTAGCGCTTCTCCCTTTCGATATTTACGGCATCGAAGCGGAGTCGTTCTTACATTGTTGGGTATCGACGTGATAATCTAAGTTCGAAATCTCCGATGTCGGTAAGGAAGTAGTAGACGTTTTCTCAGGGTCTATCATCTGCGAATCGAATTTATATTCCCTATACTGTTTTTATTTTGTTAGGCATTGGAAGTGCTTTAATTCCTTTCGTTCTGTAGGATGAAAACAAGCTCATATTTGTTTCAATCTGGTGCCTCTTATTGTTAAAAAACGCTGCAAGACATTCATTTATTTAACTAATTTTGCTCCAGCTTCTACGCAGAAAATTAGTGATTTGTAACCGCTCTTTAGATATTCGCTCAATAAATATGTTCCCATGGCTAAGATTCCCGACACTGCAATCTTTTTATAAGTACATTCTTTTTTTTTTTCATTTACATCCGCCCCAACGTTATGTTATATCGGACGGTGAATGAACTGGGTGAAATGATGCTCAAATGATTCCAGGGTCCATTGAGCTTAGAGTTACCCGACATTCGTCTTGAAGGGTAAGGGAAAACCCCGGAGAAAACCTTATCTAGGTAACTCACCCTGACCGAGATTCGAACTCGGGACCTCTTGAACGTGAGGCAGACATGCTACCATCTACGCTACGGAGGCGGGCTCCATAAGTACATATATTCACATAAATACCTACATTGTTAATTTACTTATCACTGGAATTTCACGGACATTGTTTATTTACAAGCGTCGTTTGATAATTCTGGTAAATTTCCATGAAGAGATGGCGCAACTTTACAACTTTGTGGGTGGTAAGTTTGATTATTCAAAAGATTGTACAGAAAATTTGAATGTCCTACAATATACAGTTCACTGTTGACAGCCATCTGAACTGGTCAGTGTGATACCTGCGATTGAAAATGGAAAAAAGAAGGGGAAAACAGAGTTTCGTGCTGTTATTAAGCATTTTCATTTGAAGGACTGGACTGCCGCACAAGTCAAAAAGGAATTTTTATTTTATTTTGTAATTTACGTCCTCCAATGTTAAGTCATATCGGACGATGAATGGAATGGGTGAAGTAATGCTCAAATGAGCCCAGGGTCCATAGAGCTTAGACTTCCCTGACATTCGTCGATCAGGATAAGGGAAAACCCCGGAAAAAGCCTTATCCAGGTAACTCGCCCTGACCGAGATTCGAACTCGGGACCTCTTGAACGTGAGGCAGACATGCTACCACCACGCTACCGAGGCAGGCTTAAAACGGAATTGGATGAAATTCACGTGGACTCTGCACCAACATTGAGGACCATTTACTTTTGGATCAATGAGTTTAAACGTTGTCGTGGAAGCTTCGAAGATGAATCACGCTGTGATCGCCCAATTGAGGTCGCCACACAGAATAAATTAAAAAGAAAATCCACGATCTAGTTATGGAAGACCGCCGAATCACAATTCGTGAGACTGCTGAGGCTATAAGAATCTAACTGAGCGAGTGCTTACTATCCTTCATTAAATATTGGCAATGGAAAAGCTGTGTGCAAGATGGGTGGCACCATTGCTCACAGTCGATACCAAAATCGCACCCGGAAGAATACTTCTACCGAATGTCTGGCGATATTTAATCGCAATCCGCAAAACCTTTTGCGCCGATTTGTGACGTGGATGAAACTTGGATCCACCACTACACACCAGAGTCAAAACAGCAGTCAAAACAATGGACAAAATCTGCTGAAAGTGCACCAAAGAAGGCAAGGGCCATTTTGTTAGCTGGTAGTATGTAACTGTGTGTGTGTGTGTGTTGTTTTTTTTTTGTGTGATTCTTAAGGTATAATCCTCATAGACTACTTGGAGAAAGGCAGAACGATAACTGTAGCCTATTATGCTTCATTGTTGGATCGTTTGCAACATGAGTTGACTGAAAATAAAGTGAGATCGAAACGCAAAAAAAGTGCTCTTTCACCAAGGTAGTACTATAGCACACATCAGCAATCGCAATGGCGAAAGTGCATGAGTTGGGCTTTGAATAGGTTCCTCATACACCTTATTCACCATACTTTCTATTCCCAAAGTTGAAAATGTGGCTTGATAAGAAATTTTCATCAAATGAAGAAGGGATAGTCACCGTCAGCGAGTATTTCGCAGACGTTGACGGAACCGATTTTTCCGACGGGATGAAGAATCTGGAACATCGCTGGACCAAGTGTATAGCTATCAATGGAGACTATGTCGAGAAGTAAGGTGAGATGTTCACGAAAAAATAAAATATTCTTCCTTTTTTCAATATTTCAATGTGAGCAATTTAAACATGTTCTTTCGGCAAAACATGATGAATTATGTAAAATTCCCACTGACTTTCTCATACATTCTTCAGGTTTTGATATATGAAGCTATGTTTCCCTATATCATTATTCGGACTATAATGTTTAAAGTTCGTTTATTGGCTATACGGCTGAAAATTCGAAATATGGACAGTGGGAAAGATACCGTTGTTCATCGCGCTTGTTTTTCTTAGAACCATGAAATACAAAGTCGACCGTATTATGGACCCAGGCTCAGAAAATACAACGGAGATTTTGATGCGACATTACTATATTTCCTTTAAATCTTGCAGATTTTCTAACGCAACTAGGGGAGATGCGCCCAGTATCGCACACCTAAGCTTTTTCCAAAATTCAAAGAGAAAGCAATGGAGAACACGTAGCGTGTTACTATTAATATGAAGCTGATAACATGCAGAAACAGCATTAGTCATGAACATTGATGAACGCGAGTCATGTTGACTTTTAATAACTAAAGTAAATATTAGTGATAACTGCGCATCTCATAAAGTGCTTCCCAGTACCGGTGAGAAGTAAATAAATACATATGTCTAAATAAAGGAAGAGGAGCTGCATAATAAATCACAAGATAATTATTCTTATCATAATTATTATATTTTTGTGATAAAAACAGAACACGGTGACATGATAATATATTTTTCAAAACGTTCTCTAGAGATTATCACAAAAAAAATAAAAATGTCTTATAACTAATGAAACCTTTTTTTAAACACAGTGATCAGATTTATAAAAATCAATGTTCTCTTGCCCTGTACATTCAATATGTGTCCAACTCTTGCCCGATACACACTGAACCCAAGCCTTGATTTCTAAGCAAATGACACACTCTGTTACAATACTTCAATGAACACTGATTTTGGTTCCAGAATTTAATTTCTTTTAGTCTTCGAAGACTCTTCACTATTTTCAATTTCTGTTGTCAAAGAGTTAGAGCTAGGTCCTCTATTTATAGTTTTATTAGTGCTAGTCTTGCGTCCCTTTTCTATTGGTTTGTTCTTCTGTTTTTGTGCTTTTCCTGCAACATCAACTTATACAGAGTCGATGTTAATGTTTCAGCAATATATATTGCTACTCCCAGGCTCATTTATCTTTTTATCACATTCTTTATTGCTTGTTTCATATTTTCTTATAATCATTTTCCTTTCTTTTTGGCCTCCATGTTGATAGGAATGCCTATAAACAACAATTAATCTAATGCCAGTGCAAGTTCAGGGGATAAAAGTATACCTTCGCGTACGGTACTGGGGAAATTGCTATTGTACGGTACTGAGCAACTCACACGTACGATTATATAACGTCATAGCACGGCCACATTCTTTTAAACCGACACTGACACTGTATTTTGTGTTTGTGGAGTCTACTTAATACCAAATAATATGAGTACAAATACTTAATTAGTTCTTCATCGGACAAGGCAGCAGCAATGTCAGCAAGTTGTTAACAGCACAGCTCCAGTTCACTACACGACTTCTTGAACAATAACTTCTGGTTCAACGGTCAAAGAGGAGGGAAAACTTGCCGTTGGTAACAGAGGTAGTTGTTTGTCTAAATACACACCATGAGCTACTATCTATCGGCAACTACGAGATACTGACACCGTGCGGTACTGGCCACTGTGCGGTACTGGACGCATCTCCCCTATGCCTTTACTTAGGTAACAATGTTTATGAAACTGATACTACATTTACAGTTTTTGAAGGACTCTTAATTAATATAGCTTTCTACTCAATCAGACTAAAATAATGAAAGTTTATTTAATTTAATGATAATAAATTAATAACAATTCACTAACCATAATAGCTTTTTTAAATAACGAATTTAATTCGGAACATATAAGCTACTTAATATTCATTTTACCTTTATTGCAACGATGATTATTTTCAACAAATCATATAGACATTGGAACATATTTTATAGACACTCTTTTGGACACTGTAATCGGGTGGAAATATGGCTACAAACTATGCAGAAGTTTGGCTATATGGCACTTTTTTATTTTGTTTGTTTCTTGCTTTTAAGTTATAACAGCTATATCAAACTGTAACAACCAAGTATTAGATGGGGATGGTGGGATGACAAACAACCACGGCCTTATCTTTAAACTTCAGTATATATTTGCATTAAGTACTAATTTAAAAATGCAATAAATCAGCTTGGAATTTTAACAATTTATATTTGGCAAGAACTTGCAAGGAGCAGGACAGTTAAAATTATCTTCCCACAGCGCTCCTACTTGAAATCAGTGCTTGCCTCCATATTGTTAATGGGAACCAGCACCTTCTCTAATAATTTCTTTCTGATTTCCAGACACATCGGTTTCCCATAACCTTCGTGAACGCCTGGTTAGTTTTTGTCTGATGCGTTTTTATGGTGCATATGAAAGCTTGTAGCTCATTCCTTGTAGGCTAGACGGCCTTCATAAAACACTGCAACAGTGTCAGGCGATATAAGCAGAGCAATGTGTTACCCAGATTATTAGGTTAATACATCTGGTATGCAGTGGGGAATACGTACTCTTAGGCTTCTAAGAAGAAAATGTCTGCAGAGTGTTGTGCTCACTGGAGCGGTGTCTAATTAAATGCATACAGTTACTCCAATGCATGCGTCTAATGCATGCGTTTATTTTTAATAATGTATGGATAGTGGAAAAATCATCAGAATAAGATACAGCAAGGACACTGTCTTATTTATTGATTAGTGATAAATAGAATACAATAAAGAAACACGTAGTATCTATTCATATAAACACAGTTAAACATTCAAAATTAAAGATATGCAATATAGGATGCAAAATAAGTATTTGTCTGCATACTGAAAATGGTTTAGAATGTTAGGGTTAGTACTTAGTAGGCCCTCCATTCCTCTTTATAATCTCTTGCATTCTCCTTGGCATGGATTTTATCAAAGATTGTGTTGTTTCCTCTAATTTTACGCCATTAATCTAGTAGAGCGTTCTTTAGATCCTTTATATTACATATTTGATAATTCCTAATATTTTTGTCCAATATGCTCCACAAATTCTCTATTGGATTCGTGTCTGCGAATTGCGGTAGCGTCGTCATCCATCGTGGAGTATTGTGCAACAACCATAGCCTTGCATCTACAGCTGTTTGTTTTGAATCATTATCTTGTGTGAAAATATAAACCTCAGAAAGACCCATATTATTCACACTTCTGGACAGATATATTTTGGGGATGTTTATATAAACCTTATGGTTCATAATTCCATCAATAAAACACAAATCCCCCACACCATTTGCACTCATGCAGCCCCAGACAAGTACTGAAGCGCCTCCATGTTTAACTGAAGCTGTTATATTTTTCTTCTCAAGCTCACAATTCTTTCTTCTCCGCACTATTACTCGCCCTTTTGACTTAAAGAGCTCAAATTGACTCTCGTCAGTAAATACAACCTTCTTCCAGAAATCAAATCCATCGTATTTATGTTCATTTGCAAAAGCAACTCGCTCCTTTCTGTTGATTTTACTGATGTATGGTTTTCTACGGGCTGTTCGGCCTACATACTCAGCTTCATAAAGCAGTTTTCTCATAGTTTGTACATAAACGGACTTTCCTGTGTGTGTTTGAACTGCAATAGCAAATTTTGGAGCACTTAGTTTAGGATTTTTCTTGACTTCTCTAAGAAACTGTCATTTGTCCATCTCGGATAGAATTGTAGGACGTTTTCGTAAGTTTTGTTCTGATCAAACCTATATATGATAGTCTTCACTGTACTGTGGGTCTTCCAATGGTTACTCCAATTTCTCGAAAATATTTTCCTTTTTTTTTAATAACCTAATGCAAATTTCTCTCTCTTCTTTTGTAGTTTTACGACGTTTTCGACCCAGATTACTTAAATAGCAGTCAACGGCTTTGAAAACAGAGATGAAACTGTCAACGAAGTGGATGAAACACAACTGCATAAGAAAACGGAAGGAGTGTGTGATAGCGAGGCACCATACCTGGGATCTTGTTTTTTAGATGATTACTTGTTTGACATCAAATGGGACATGATTTTAAATAACGTAGAGCTGTTCACTAATTGAGCAATATATGAACCCAAATTGTGTTTTATTTTTAAATATAGATATCAACCAATGTAAGGAAATAGTTATTGTTCGTTTTTTATCTATATTTTTCTGATTGTGCTTGTTATATTCTATGTAAGATGATTAGACTAATACTTTTTGGAGTACCTGTATATGTGTATGCGGAACGCTTGCATCCCAATATTAGTATCACAACAACGTTTGTTTTCTAAAATGCTTAAGTCTTGATGCATTGAAAGTCTAGCTGTAACCTTCCTCACATAACGCTGGACTTGATATAAACCATTCCTTGCAGCCAAAGTACATAGTTGAACGAAAGGCAGAGGTGATGAATTTTCAAAATGCTATTTTGAAAATCTGTAAAGCTCCTAAAGCTTGTATATTTCTTATTGAAATAATATCTACTGCAAACCATCTTCTATTGTTTGAAAATATAACAAACTGCAAACGTCATCTAATGTTAACCTATAGATTTAGCTTCGCTATATTATTATGTTTCTTTTCATTTAAAAAAAAAAAAAAAAATATTGGATGCTGGCGTTTGCACTTCCGATCACATCTAATCGTGATTTCAAATCGTCTTTTCACCTGGCTTGTTTCCCGAGAAGATCTAGAATATATTCATCGCCAGGGAAGCTTCAGGTCTTATTATACACATATTTGATTAGTGAACTGCTACCCAATACCATGTCTTAGCAATGAAGTCATTACAGTCCTCCTTTTGTTTTAATTTTAATTATGACTGAGAATATTCTCGGTTGCGAAGGGAACGAAATAAGTAATCACATAATATCCGGAATACCATCTCGACCGCAGTATTGCCAGAAACACTATATCAGATTATAATTTTGAACACCGATCACTTTTAATGGAGGAAGATTAATTACGTACGTAAATGGTTACAATGAGGAAATGATCGCCTGCCTAATACAAAAGATGACGAAATGTAGTATAAGAAGAGTGAAATCTTATTAATGTCGAGAAGACAATCCGAGTCAACAAACTCATAGCCTATCGTACGTTGTGTCCACAGAATATGTGTACCTGTCAATATTAAGCTTAATGATCTATCAGTTACTTCCGGGAAACAGCTTATTATGAATATTTTATTTTTAATTAACGTCCTATAACCTAAATCATATCGTACGAAGACTGAAATGGAAAGATGATGCTGATTCTTTCAGGGATCATCTTTCAGGATAAGGGAAAACTCCAAAAAACGTGATAACTCACCCTAATCGAGATTCGAACACAGGATCTCTTGAATGTTGTACGCTACAGAGACAAAACACAATATATATATATATATATATATATATATATATATATATAAAGTAACAAAAATTCTTTAAGCCTGTCACTACAGACTGCTCTACTCACAAGTTAACGGTAATTCACAGCATATAACACAACATTCACATTTCATAAACACTCTAGAACATTTATCGTATACATCGTTGTTAAAGTTCCTGTTAAAACTTCTTGTTTTTATTTTGACTATCTGTGTGATATTTAGTTTCGGCGTGGGTCTTCCAAGTCGCTTATGTTCAATTTTTTCTTCTAAGGTCATGTTTGAAAAAGGATGTGCTAAAAGACACTTTATGGAATTCATTGTTTCTTCTTATAACACAAGTTACCTGTATTTATGAAATTCATTGTTTCTTCTTATAACACAAGTTACCTGTATTTATATAAATATTTCTGATGCACTACTCAAAACAGGCAGAGCTAACAAAACACAGCACAAACCATGTGGCTATGTACTCGTAGGTTACATTTAACATAAGCGCAATAGATGCCATTGCTGTGATAAAAAAACGAGCACGTTAGGCATCCACTATTCTCTGACAGCTATGTTAACCAACCACATGCAGCCATATGCCCCGCATCGTCCCTCTACTTGCCTCGGCAAATCCTAGGTTCGTCCTGCCCTATACCTCCCTATTGTATGCCAGTGGTTTGCATCTGGGAGTGAACTACTTGGCACCTGCAAACAATACAGCGCGCTCAGGTCCCCTGCACTAGACAAGGTCGAAATGAACTTCAAATGGAACATGCCATTACATTAAAGGGAGACCCAGCATTTTGGTTGTAGCGCAAACATGCTACCCCCTTCAGAAGCCGCCTTGGTCAAAACAAACTGATATGAATGAGATGCAACACTCAAGTATTAACCCACTTTTCACTCTTCAAAATGTTTTAAAAAATACAGTTGATAATTTTCTTGGTTGATATTGTGTTCATCCAGACTAATAATTTATATGTATAAGTAAGTGATGAGTAATAAGTATACCTACACCTTTTACATTAAAAATTATATATGTATATTTTTAAAATCAAAATGTTTTCATTTCATATGACAGTGTATAATTCATTTATACCTGTAGTATTCATAAGATATTCATAGTGAATATTCATTGACTTAAGTGCGTTTATTTGTCCCCTTCTTCATAGCATGTTTTTAAGGTTGCAGAAATAGCATTACAGTGCACCACAATATATTTTCTAAAAGTCTGAAAAATAAATTTCTAGCAGATTTCACTTAAAACACTTACTAGTGGAAGAAGCGCCCAAGGTCACATGAGTGATGGGAGCAAAGCATAAATTCATGTCCTTTGTTATTCTCAGGTGAATTGTTTCCCTTCAACTGATTTTTGATTGCACACAATTTAGCATACCTGTAAATTTTATATAGAATTGCAATGGGCTGAAAGCACTCATATTGTAAATAATGCTAGAGTGTCCTAAAGCAAAATTAACCTGAAGTAATTCATCTCTCTCTCATTGATGTCCAAGTTTTGTGCCTGCTAATGATTTTTATAACTTATGCATGATGAAAAATTACCTAAACATATTTATTTTTATTACATGTTTTTCAGCAAACCAAGTGGCCTATCTGGCAACAAAGCATCACATACATGCACTGCCAACAGGAAGAGCAAATATGTGCGCCATCAATTCCTCTAATGCCAAACATATTGCAAAAGCTATTTATGATACAGTTGTTAATATTTCTGATTAAAATATTTTTTATAAATAAATAATACGGATTCACTGATGTTGATTTATTTTAAAATTCCTTAACAGAATATTATAATGTTAGTACTACAAAAGTGTTGGAAGAGATGCCACAGACACTGACAGAGAGGTAGCAGCTAATTACATAGTACTGCAAAATATACTTCCCTGGCCACAAAAGTGGTACAAACGTAGTTGTTGTATGCAATTTACAGGAGTAATAGCATAGCAAAACGTACAAAACAGAAAAGTGTGTTACATTCACATAACACTCCCTACCCACACTTATTTTAAAAACATTACTTGTCTATATCCTTCATATTAAACATTAGCAAAAAGGTTGTTTTGTGCATTTCCTAGTATGTATATACAAGTGGATACAGTTGTCTTGAGCAAACAGGCTGCTACATGATGGCTTTGAAATTTTTTTCTCTTTGTATTGTTATGTAAAAGCCTAATAGTAATTAGCAGTTGAAAAACTGTTTATGTTGCACTCATATAATTCTCTACTTACTCTTCTATTCTTACAAAAACGTATATTTTCAGTACTCTGTTTGATCAGACAAGACTTTCACTACACATTTTCACATTTCATTATACATATGAGAAAAGTACAGTAGATCAGGGTAGATTACTCAGTTTTGGCTTTAAAATTCCACATTTTTGGTATCATGATAAAAAAAAAGGAGTAGATACTCACTACTTAAAAGGAGAATAAGCATTTCATAATTCAAAGCAATTATAAAGAACATCTTGAAAATGATTAATGTCACAAAATGTTTATTTTATACAAGCTTTGTTTATTAACCCTGTGACAGGCATGCTGATGATAGTTACATCAGCTGGCACATACAGCACTCAATGTCACCTAACTTTAAATAACATTTAACAACACATGTTATAGTTTTCTTATTTGAAATAGTAGACAGGACTATAAAGAATATATAATATCATTGTTATGTCAGCATTTAATAAAATCTGTCCAGAATTACACAAGATGATATACATGAAAATGTGTATGGGCAAATAGAAATTATCACACAATATCTGACAGACATACTTCATGCATGTTTCATATGCATTAGTTGGAAAATAAGTTATAAATAAATTACAAGAACAGATTACAGTGTCATAATAGACTATTGCTAAAGCAAGCTTAACATTGCATCATTAATATAAATGAAGATACTGAGGGAACAATATCTACAGGAAAGGTAATTTCTTTTAAGAAGTAAATTTTTTGCAAATTGTATTTCATTTAAATTTTCTTTGTTTATATATCTGTTAAAAAATATGTAAAAAATAAATGCCTTGCCCTTGGAGATGAAAAGCTTTTATAGAAACTTTTACAAAAAGCAGTCTTTAGAATGATGTTTTTAAGTTAAATAAAACTAACAATATTATATTGTCATAATAAAGATCAAGACCGTCCATTAAAACAGAAAGAAAACATAATCATGAGCATACATCAAGTATCACATACTTTCTTTGTCTGCAGAAACATTGCAATTAATTACCAGTAACAATATTCCGGCAGTGTTGACTGCAAACAAATTGTTTGCAACTATTGCAAGTCGCAGTAGTTTTATTTTATTTATTATTATAACTTTTTTCTTTGCCACTACAAAGATAATGCCTTGCAAATCTTTCAACAACCTCTTTATTATTTTCAGCAATTTGAATGAAAATGTGACAAAAGATCCTTGGTAAAGTAGAAAATTTACTCCTTTCTTTCAATTGGCTCTTCATTAGAGCTAAGGCCAGCTTTATAAGGTATGTTCGTTCTTTGAAACTTTCTTCTGTATATTTTACAATAAATAATACTTGGCATATATATCAGCAATATCCAGATAACAAAAAATAAGTTCAAGTGGCCCATCTTCTTGTTGTGCTTTGTCTAGAGTAGGATGTACACATGTAATCAATGGTATTTATCTACTTTTTATTGCACTGTAGTCCAAATTTACAACAGAATTTCCTGCAGTTGTGTCTATTTCATCAGTTTCATCCATTGATGACAGAGTGCAGCCTTGTTTCTTATCGTTCGGCATAAAACTGGATGGAAGTCATATTGAAATCTGAAAAGTCAATTTCTGGTATCTCACAACCTGTTTGGCAAAAGTTCCAGGGAATTTCCTCCTTCTTCTATGAAGGTTTGTTTACTTTCTAAAAGATACTATGCTAGAGAATAACTACTGTTATAGGTTTCCATAGTTACTTTCCGTGAGTAACCCTGATTGCTTCAACTAAACTCATTTCAGCATCCATGCACTGGTTAGCTGCAAGCTGCAAGCTGTGGAATTTTGTCCCCACATTTTGCTTCAAAATTACAAATATAAAATATCTTGCTGTTGCCAATGCACAGAAATTCAAAGTATACAGGTAGGCATTATTGGGCATGTACTACATAAAACAACCTCGAAGAAATGGAACAAGTATTTCGTCTAAGGTTGTGAAGTCCCCTGGGCTGTAATTGTTTCTGCATTTAAAAAAATGTGGAGTGGAGATCGCAGATGACAGCAATTTGTCATTCTTCACTCGCTGAAGTATTGTCAAACCTTGGTGACTGGAGCAAGAACAGGAACAGCTTCTATTACTGCCTTTGCAGTAAATATTTCTGTTCCATTAAATACCCATAGCTCTAATACATTTTTCTTCTCCTTTTGGTACAGTAATGAGAAATAATGTTCCTAAGATAATTATTACAGAAGCAGAAATATTTCTACAATCTCTATCTCTCATGTAATTCACAGATGATCTCTTGTTATTTATGAACTGTGTGTTTTAAACAGCAGAATCAATTGTCTCAGGAACAACAAATTTAATAAAATTTCAACTTCAGTTTTATAGTTTCTAGCATATATTTTGGGACAGGCAAGACCTTGACTATGTTTATATGTTTTGTTTTCCCAGACACTACTAACAAATTATCTAATCCATAAAATTTTCTGGTCCTTACCAATATAAAAGTGACACTCATCACTTGGTGCTTCTTTGACTTCATACCTACCATAACACAGTTGTTTGGGTTCATGGAATGATCTGCAATGTCAATGATTTCTGCTTTATAGTTGTGTTAAAGAAATTAGCTTAATCCTCTTTGTCAGATGATTCCACAAGAATGCCCTCTATTTATTATGGTATCAATTTTTTTCTTTTTTGCAAACCTGAAAGATGTAGGGAAAAATAGTAAACTAATTTTAGCAACAAAATAATCAAAATTACACTATGAGTATTACTGAGACACTCTGTACTTCACATACACAAATTTTCTTTCAACAGATTTTGCCTTCACTTGAAGGCATTATCAAGAAGTTGTCAACTGGCTAGAACTTCCGTGTTTCAGCTAATCATGGTTCTCCAGAGATGAGTTATCTGCTGTAACCCAATGACACTAAGTAAAATTTTTTTGCGATGGACTGTCAAAATTCATTAAATATGCTTTGAATTTGTTTATATAAATTTATGTTGATTCAAGTGAATTGATTTAGTAGTTGGGTTTTATGTTCTATGTTGTGGTTATGATCCAAGAAGTGTACTGCTACTGCAGGTTTATGTTTCTTTTTTATTAATGTTGCTAAAGTGTTCTTTTAATCGCATCCCAATGTTATGTTTCATCTTTCCAATGTATATCCTATTGCGATCTGAGGAATTAATTCTATAAATGTCAGACTTCTTTACAAGAGGAATTTTGTCTATTTTTTATTTTTTGATGAGGTTTCTGATATTGAATTTGTTTACTGTTGCTAGGGTGATGTTAAATTCCCTGAAAATGTTTTGAAATTTTCTGGTTGCCCATGGGACATATGTAAATTTCTTGTATGCTCTTTTGTCCCTAAAAGCTGCTGCTAAAGTGGTTATTCCGTTCAACTGTTTTCGTCTCCTGAATATTTTTATTTTATTTTCTACCAATTTTGTGCTGAAACTGTTTGTTGCCACCATCTCTATTATTTTGTTATATTCGGCCATGTATTTCATTTCATCCATTATGTTAATCAATCTCCATATTGTTAGGTTATTGATGACTGCATGTTTTGCATGCAGACAATTACATCAAAGCCAATAGCTTAAACTCAAGACATCACAATCATGGCTTTCACACGACTAGTGTGAAAGAATAATTAATTTTCATTAATTCACCCAATAGTGGCCTGAACTATAAAGCACAGCCCTTAAAAATACTTACAGCACTTTAAGTCGCCATTCGAAGATTTGCAAAACATGTCCTCAAAATAGGTACGAAAGTGAAGCAGATGTGTAAGAAATACGACTCATCTAAAATTTAATAGTGATATGAGTATTTGCAGATTTAGAAAAGAGGATTTGAAAGAATATTAAAGATATTTGGATTGCTCCTAATGGCTGATCTATTAGCAAAGCAAAGATATCAAAAGTGAAAAGAAATAAATACTTGAATGAGAGATCTTCATTAAATACTAGATTTAAACTTTGTTAATGTTTTTCTAGCAAGGATGAAGAAGAAAATACCATTCCCAAAAATAATTCTCTTGACAAGCTCCCTCTAAGGGATAGTAAAGCAAATTTTAAATAGGAATAGAGCAAAAACTAACATATCAGGGCAGTTTTAATTATGATTTATGGAAACTTTTTTGAAGTTGACTTAAATGGGCTCAAAATCCCCCTGTGGAATACTAGAAATATTTTCACAAAGAAAAAAAAAATTAAGTACCTATCGTTAAGTAAACAAACGTATGATGGTTTTCTAATTACTGAGTATGGTTAAAACTAATTGGAATTTTTGTTTTATTAGAAACAACACATTATGAACTTACAGATCTACCAGAGCAGGAGGCATGTTGGTACAGTGATAAGGCATTCCATATAATCATGAAATAATTAGTGTAAACAATATGGTTGAAGGAATATTGTTGAAAGTTAGAAATTATGAATAACTCGAGTAGAAATTTAGAAAACTCCAAATTTTGTTGTATCTCTAGTTTTGGAAAAATGTATTTAAATTAAACCCTATAACAGAATTTTGATATGTCATGATTTCAATATGACTACTTCTACTAAAGAGAGTTTCAAAAATGTCTTCAGAATCCATTGGTGAACTAGCTGTCAAAATCAAACCTATTCTTACTTAATGACGGAATTTCAATAAGAAAGGGAAGATTAAACCAAACAGAATCATGCCTGACTTAATTTTTGTCTCAAAATAACAGGTTAACAAACTCGTGGTTAATATATTGTTTAATTCATAAGGCAGTGATTATTTCCCAATATCGATTGTAGTTCACTAAACATACATGAAATTTAAATTAAAAGAATGAAATAAAAAATAGATGAGATTTGTTCGACTCATTTATGGAAACAGAATATTTATATAAAGAAGCTTAAGATCTGGCAGAAATTTTTAATATCTGTATTAATTACTCATAGAATATCCAAAAAATTCTATTGTGAACATATCAATTCTACAAATAAATAAGTGGATGGAACCAAGATTGTCGTAATGCACTGGAAAATAGAAAATATCCATTAGAATCTCTCAAAGGAGAGATTATTTGTGAATAATTATTTAAACACGAAAAGCCAATTTACAATGTGTAAAAATGTGTTAAAAATGAAATGGATGGATGACATATTGGAAGAAGGTAAATGTAAATAGTCATTCATGCCTCAAATTTGGTAAAACATGGAATTTTTCACAAATACTCCTGTTTATAACAAATGCATGCTCCTAGAAAAGCTTCTCCAAAATTTAACCCCTGACAATTGTAACAACTTTGAAAGTGACATTTAAAATTACAAGAAAAAGTTAAGAGTAACAACAAATAATATATTCTAATCTTGCCAATTAAAAACGAAGAAATTAATATGCTAACTCAGCTCCAATATTAGATGGAATTGCTTATAAGATACCTGCATCTTGATGTTTCACATTTCATAACTAAAGGGTATAATTAATTACTTGATGATACTATGATCCCTATAGCTTAGAAAATTTTATATATGACATGTCAGCTTGTGTAGCTACAGAAGTTTGGGAAGAACTGAATATATGATTTTTATATGCAAGAATAGTGAACAAAATTGGAAGTTATTAAAATGTGGGCCTATTAAACGATAGTTATCTCTCAGTTTATCTCATATCTTTTAGTTATCTCCTTTTAGTTATCTTTAGTTATCTCTTAACTAAGAATTAATATGCAGCTCTTCTGAAACCCATAACATACGTCTCTCAAGCTTTAGAAACCGTTTGGAATACGGAACTAAAATCCAGTGGAACTGACCCAAAGTATGCCCAATGTAGCCTCTATCATGGCGAGGACTCCGGTACTGCAGCCAAGACTTACTGTGCGTTACACCTCAAGAGGAAGGATGAGATGAAGGTACCCTAAAGGCGGCCAGAACCTATTACAGGCGCCACTACAACTGCGTTGGGTCCGTAACAGGTTTAGACAATTTCTTCAGCCAGACGGAGTTCTAGGTCACCATAGAAAGCGTGCCACTATAATTTACGAGATTTAACTTGGCACTTTTTGCACTTCCTTGTCTAGCACGGGCACTGTTTTTTTTTTTTCCTTGAAATAGTCAGTCCCATTTAAAGCCCTATTGTATTCCCTAATTACCTGCTGTGGTATGAGGGTAAGCAAAGCAGGCATCAGTGGTGTTACAAGTGAAGTATCGCCATTGGCTGTTAACGTGTTGGAAATGTGAGAAATGTTTTTAGAATTTGAGAGTTTTCTGATTATTTTAAACATAGTGTTGGAAATAGTGCTGGTGTCTGTGTTAGATCTAGGAGGCATGGGAAGAAAGATAAACGCTATAAGATCAGATGACAAGGAGATTGTGATTAATGTCCATAAACTTTTATAGATAAATGCGATGCCCTAAAATACAGAAAGCCAACTATATCTGTGTCGACCATAATGAAATTTGCATTTGTAAAGAACTAACGCGGAGGAAAATTTCTGACGGAACGGCCAGATCTGCAAAATGATTCGAATTTCTAAGAAAAATGATTTGCCTCTATTATTTACTCAGATGAAACGTGGATCCATATAAATTATACAAAATTCAAGTATGGAAAACTGAAGAGGACGATTTTGAATTTCCACTACGCCCCCGCTCGCCTCGGTAGCGTAGATGGTAGCATGTCTACCTCACGTTCAAGAGGTCCCGAGTTTGAATCTTGTTCAGGGTGAGTTACCTGGATAAGGTTTTTTTGGGGTTTTCCCTTATCCTAAAATACGAATGTCGGGTAACTTTAAGCTCCATGGACCCTAGGTCCATTTGAGCACCATTTCACCCATTCGATTTATCGTCCGATATGACTTAAAAAAAGCTAAAGGACGTAAATTACAAAAAAGGGGGAAAAAATAGAAATAAAAACTACGCATCCCAATAGGCAAAGACCAGCGCAGGGATTTTGAGGGTTTCATTCCCTGCTCTTCCGAGTTTTAAATGAAAATCAAGCAGAGACTCCTGAAGAAATGGGTAGTTCTTCTTCTTCTACCTCACGGCTTTGGATTGTTTAACCCGTTCCGGCTCCAAATTGGTCTGCCCATCTTTTCTATCCGGCTTTTTCTGTGGAGCTTATGAGTAATATTATGTCCCTTGGACACGCTACAAACGTATCGCAAGGTAAGTTGAAAGACGGGCTGCCTCTTTGAGCGTCTCAACAAAACTCCTGCCTGTATTAACCCCGGGCAGAGGGTTGCCTCTTCCGCCCTCTTTGGCCGTTGACGACTTTCTCCTTGTTACCCCGGAGATAAGTCTTCACTTATTCCCTGAAGATTGGGTGCCTCTTCCGTCAGTCTAACAGTTTGAAGAAAGTTCTTCTTCATCGCTTATCCCGCCGTTGAAGTCTTCGCCCGTATCCCTGGGCAAGAGCCCCTTTCCAGGTACTAACCCGTCGGGGCAGGTGAACCTGGTGCATCGCGTGGGCAGGGTCGCAACTCCCTGAAGTAAGGCTATCTATAAGAGTCCCTACCCGCTACCCGCATGGTAGTGAAACATTTAAAAAATTGGTTTATTAGTCAGTTTTTACTGAACATTTCCCCCAGTAGTGCTATAGTAACAGACAACGCATCTTATTTTATTCAAATCAACTAGGCTCCGATATCATCACTTAAATCAGTGATGCAGTCATGGCTCCGTGATAATAATATTGTATTTGATCCGCATTCCACCAAAGCTGTAAGATACGAGCTAATAACGCTGAAAAAAAAAGATGGTCTCAAGATTTATGAAATAGATCGCATAGCGCGTGACCGCCTCGGTAGCGTAGTGGTAGCGTGTCTGCCTCACGTTCAAGAGATCCCGAGTTCGAATCTCGGTCAGGGTGAGTTACCTGGATAAGGGTTTTCCGGGCTTTTCCCTTATCATGAAATACGAATGTCGGGTAACTCTAAGCTCTGTAGACCCTGGGCTCATTTGAGCATCATTTCACCATTCCATTCATCGTCCGATATGACTTAACTTTGGAGGACGTAAGTTAAAAAAAATGGCATATCATAGTTCTTTAATGCTATAGAACTTATATGGGCTCAGATAAAAATTGATGTCACGAAACACAAAATATCATTTAAGCACGGTGACGTAAAAGTATTGTTTGATAGTGCAATAGGTAAACAGTCGGAACAAATCTGACGGGGAGCTTGTGAACGTGTTGAAAACGATAGAACATTCAGAGACTGATGGATTAATAGATGAAATTAATAGGTTCATACTTAATTTAAAAGATGATTCAGTTAGGAAACATAAGGAACATTTTGAAATTTCTGGCAATGAAGAAGGGGAACAGGGACCAAATTTGATGGCCGAAGAAGGATCATCCGCCACTGATGAGTCTGCCCTGCCTGGCTGGCCATAAAAGAGGGAGGGTTAGAAAGAGATGCTGAGTACGTATTTCTTTCTCTTTCTACAAACCAGGGGCCAAGTTAAATCTTGGGCATTATAGCCAGCCAGGTCCAACTGATCAAACGGCCCCCTCTGAAAATGCGGCCGACTGATCTCAACGCCTCCCCTCACCTAATCACCCTATTTCCAGAGCGTAAATACCACTGCAGCACAGTCCAACGGCGACTTTGCTAACTCTTGCTACCTGGAAAGAACGGATAGAATAAAAAGTGATTGAAATGAAAGGAAAATGAAATGTGTGTAGTGTTTAACGCCCGCTTTTACTACATACGGCACCGCAGGTGAGAAATGTAAGGAGGTGAAACGGGGAATTGTAAAGTATATATGTTTCCCAGCAATCGTCTTAATGATATGGGAAAATCCCGAAAAAAAATCCAAGGTGAGAAAGGCTGGACTCAAAAGTCCAACCCACGACCTCCCGAGTGCAGGCCTCAGATGTTATCGAATAAGCCATCGCCCTCGGTTAATATATATATATATATATATATATATATATATATATATATATATATATATATATATTGTGTTTTGTCTCTGTAGCGTACAACATTCAAGAGATCCTGTGTTCGAATCTCGATTAGGGTGAGTTATCACGTTTTTTGGAGTTTTCCCTTATCCTGAAAGATGATCCCTGAAAGAATCAGCATCATCTTTCCATTTCAGTCTTCGTACGATATGATTTAGGTTATAGGACGTTAATTAAAAATAAAATATTCATAATAAGCTGTTTCCCGGAAGTAACTGATAGATCATTAAGCTTAATATTGACAGGTACACATATTCTGTGGACACAACGTACGATAGGCTATGAGTTTGTTGACTCGGATTGTCTTCTCGACATTAATAAGATTTCACTCTTCTTATACTACATTTCGTCATCTTTTGTATTAGGCAGGCGATCATTTCCTCATTGTAACCATTTACGTACGTAATTAATCTTCCTCCATTAAAAGTGATCGGTGTTCAAAATTATAATCTGATATAGTGTTTCTGGCAATACTGCGGTCGAGATGGTATTCCGGATATTATGTGATTACTTATTTCGTTCCCTTCGCAACCGAGAATATTCTCAGTCATAATTAAAATTAAAACAAAAGGAGGACTGTAATGACTTCATTGCTAAGACATGGTATTGGGTAGCAGTTCACTAATCAAATATGTGTATAATAAGACCTGAAGCTTCCCTGGCGATGAATATATTCTAGATCTTCTCGGGAAACAAGCCAGGTGAAAAGACGATTTGAAATCACGATTAGATGTGATCGGAAGTGCAAACGCCACCATCCAATATTTTTTTTTTAAATGAACAGAAACACAATAATATAGCGAAGCTAAATCTATAGGTTAACATTAGATGACGTTTGCAGTTTGTTATATTTTCAAACAATAGAAGATGGTTTGCAGTAGATATTATTTCAATAAGAAATATACAAGCTTTAGGAGCTTTACAAATTTTCAAAATAGCATTTTGAAAATTCATCACCTCTGCCTTTCGTTCAACTATGTACTTTGGCTGCAAGGAATGGTTTATATCAAGTCCAGCGTTATGTGAGGAAGGTTACAGCTAGACTTTCAATGCATCAAGACTTAAGCATTTTAGAAAACAAACGTTGTTGTGATACTAATATTGGGATGCAAGCGTTCCGCATACACATATACAGGTACTCCAAAAAGTATTAGTCTAATCATCTTACATAGAATATAACAAGCACAATCAGAAAAATATAGATAAAAAACGAACAATAACTATTTCCTTACATTGGTTGATATCTATATTTAAAAATAAAACACAATTTGGGTTCATATATTGCTCAATTAGTGAACAGCTCTACGTTATTTAAAATCATGTCCCATTTGATGTCAAACAAGTAATCATCTAAAAAACAAGATCCCAGGTATGGTGCCTCGCTATCACACACTCCTTCCCTTTTCTTATGCAGTTGTGTTTCATCCACTTCGTTGACAGTTTCATCTCTGTTTTCAAAGCCGTTGACTGCTATTTAAGTAATCTGGGTCGAAAACGTCGTAAAACTACAAAAGAAGAGAGAGAAATTTGCATCAGGTTATTAAAAAAAAAGGAAAATATTTTCGAGAAATTGGAGTAACCATTGGAAGACCTACAGTACAGTGAAGACTATCATATATAGGTTTGATCAGAACAAAACTTACGAAAACGTCCTACAATTCTATCCGAGATGGACAAATGACAGTTTCTTAGAGAAGTCAAGAAAAATCCTAAACTAAGTGCTCCAAAATTTGCTATTGCAGTTCAAACACACACAGGAAAGTCCGTTTATGTACAAACTATAAGAAAACTGCTTTATGAAGCTGAGTATGTAGGCCGAACAGCCCGTAGAAAACCATACATCAGTAAAATCAACAGAAAGGAGCGAGTTGCTTTTGCAAATGAACATAAATACGATGGATTTGATTTCTGGAAGAAGGTTGTATTTACTGACGAGAGTCAATTTGAGCTCTTTAAGTCAAAAGGGCGAGTAATAGTGCGGAGAAGAAAGAATTGTGAGCTTGAGAAGAAAAATATAACAGCTTCAGTTAAACATGGAGGCGCTTCAGTACTTGTCTGGGGCTGCATGAGTGCAAATGGTGTGGGGGATTTGTGTTTTATTGATGGAATTATGAACCATAAGGTTTATATAAACATCCCCAAAATATATCTGTCCAGAAGTGTGAATAATATGGGTCTTTCTGAGGTTTATATTTTCACACAAGATAATGATTCAAAACAAACAGCTGTAGATGCAAGGCTATGGTTGTTGCACAATACTCCACGATGGATGACGACGCTACCGCAATTCGCAGACACGAATCCAATAGAGAATTTGTGGAGCATATTGGACAAAAATATTAGGAATTATCAAATATGTAATATAAAGGATCTAAAGAACGCTCTACTAGATTAATGGCGTAAAATTAGAGGAAACAACACAATCTTTGATAAAATCCACGCCAAGGAGAATGCAAGAGATTATAAAGAGGAATGGAGGGCCTACTAAGTACTAACCCTAACATTCTAAACCATTTTCAGTATGCAGACAAATACTTATTTTGCATCCTATATTGCATATCTTTAATTTTGAATGTTTAACTGTGTTTATATGAATAGATACTACGTGTTTCTTTATTGTATTCTATTTATCACTAATCAATAAATAAGACAGTGTCCTTGCTGTATCTTATTCTGATGATTTTTCCACTATCCATACATTATTAAAAATAAACGCATGCATTAGACGCATGCATTGGAGTAACTGTATGCATTTAATTAGACACCGCTCCAGTGAGCACAACACTCTGCAGACATTTTCTTCTTAGAAGCCTAAGAGTACGTATTCCCCACTGCATACCAGATGTATTAACCTAATAATCTGGGTAACACATTGCTCTGCTTATATCGCCTGACACTGTTGCAGTGTTTATGAAGGCCGTCTAGCCTACAAGGAATGAGCTACAAGCTTTCATATGCACCATAAAAACGCATCAGACAAAAACTAACCAGGCGTTCACGAAGGTTATGGGAAACCGGTGTGTCTGGAAATCAGAAAGAAATTATTAGAGAAGGTGCTGTTTCCCATTAACAATATGGAGGCAAGCACTGATTTCAAGTAGGAGCGCTGTGGGAAGATAATTTTAACTGTCCTGCTCCTTGCAAGTTCTTGCCAAATATAAATTGTTAAAATTCCAAGCTGATTTATTGCATTTTTAAATTAGTACTTAATGCAAATATATACTGAAGTTTAAAGATAAGGCCGTGGTTGTTTGTCATCCCACCATCCCCATCTAATACTTGGTTGTTACATTTTGATATAGCTGTTATAACTTAAAAGCAAGAAACAAACAAAATAAAAAAGTGCCATATAGCCAAACTTCTGCATAGTTTGTAGCCATATTTCCACCCGATTACAGTGTCCAAAAGAGTGTCTATAAAATATGTTCCAATGTCTATATGATTTGTTGAAAATAATCATCGTTGCAATAAAGGTAAAATGAATATTAAGTAGCTTATATGTTCCGAATTAAATTCGTTATTTAAAAAAGCTATTATGGTTAGTGAATTGTTATTAATTTATTATCATTAAATTAAATAAACTTTCATTATTTTAGTCTGATTGAGTAGAAAGCTATATTAATTAAGAGTCCTTCAAAAACTGTAAATGTAGTATCAGTTTCATAAACATTGTTACCTAAGTAAAGGCATAGGGGAGATGCGTCCAGTACCGCACAGTGGCCAGTACCGCACGGTGTCAGTATCTCGTAGTTGCCGATAGATAGTAGCTCATGGTGTGTATTTAGACAAACAACTACCTCTGTTACCAACGGCAAGTTTTCCCTCCTCTTTGACCGTTGAACCAGAAGTTATTGTTCAAGAAGTCGTGTAGTGAACTGGAGCTGTGCTGTTAACAACTTGCTGACATTGCTGCTGCCTTGTCCGATGAAGAACTAATTAAGTATTTGTACTCATATTATTTGGTATTAAGTAGACTCCACAAACACAAAATACAGTGTCGGTTTAAAAGAATGTGGCCGTGCTATGACGTTATATAATCGTACGTGTGAGTTGCTCAGTACCGTACAATAGCAATTTCCCCAGTACCGTACGCGAAGGTATACTTTTATCCCCTGAACTTGCACTGGCATTAGATTAATTGTTGTTTATAGGCATTCCTATCAACATGGAGGCCAAAAAGAAAGGAAAATGATTATAAGAAAATATGAAACAAGCAATAAAGAATGTGATAAAAAGATAAATGAGCCTGGGAGTAGCAATATATATTGCTGAAACATTAACATCGACTCTGTATAAGTTGATGTTGCAGGAAAAGCACAAAAACAGAAGAACAAACCAATAGAAAAGGGACGCAAGACTAGCACTAATAAAACTATAAATAGAGGACCTAGCTCTAACTCTTTGACAACAGAAATTGAAAATAGTGAAGAGTCTTCGAAGACTAAAAGAAATTAAATTCTGGAACCAAAATCAGTGTTCATTGAAGTATTGTAACAGAGTGTGTCATTTGCTTAGAAATCACAGACAAGGCTTGGGTTCAGTGTGTATCGGGCAAGAGTTGGACACATATTGAATGTACAGGGCAAGAGAACATTGATTTTTATAAATCTGATCACTGTGTTTAAAAAAAGGTTTCATTAGTTATAAGACATTTTTATTTTTTTTGTGATAATCTCTAGAGAACGTTTTGAAAAATATATTATCATGTCACCGTGTTCTGTTTTTATCACAAAAATATAATAATTATGATAAGAATAATTATCTTGTGATTTATTATGCAGCTCCTCTTCCTTTATTTAGACATATGTATTTATTTACTTCTCACCGGTACTGGGAAGCACTTTATGAGATGCGCAGTTATCACTAATATTTACTTTAGTTATTAAAAGTCAACATGACTCGCGTTCATCAATGTTCATGACTAATGCTGTTTCTGCATGTTATCAGCTTCATATTAATAGTAACACGCTACGTGTTCTCCATTGCTTTCTCTTTGAATTTTGGAAAAAGCTTAGGTGTGCGATACTGGGCGCATCTCCCCTAGTTGCGTTAGAAAATCTGCAAGATTTAAAGGAAATATAGTAATGTCGCATCAAAATCTCCGTTGTATTTTCTGAGCCTGGGTCCATAATACGGTCGACTTTGTATTTCATGGTTCTAAGAAAAACAAGCGCGATGAACAACGGTATCTTTCCCACTGTCCATATTTCGAATTTTCAGCCGTATAGCCAATAAACGAACTTTAAACATTATAGTCCGAATAATGATATAGGGAAACATAGCTTCATATATCAAAACCTGAAGAATGTATGAGAAAGTCAGTGGGAATTTTACATAATTCATCATGTTTTGCCGAAAGAACATGTTTAAATTGCTCACATTGAAATATTGAAAAAAGGAAGAATATTTTATTTTTTCGTGAACATCTCACCTTACTTCTCGACATAGTCTCCATTGATAGCTATACACTTGGTCCAGCGATGTTCCAGATTCTTCATCCCGTCGGAAAAATCGGTTCCGTCAACGTCTGCGAAATACTCGCTGACGGTGACTATCCCTTCTTCATTTGATGAAAATTTCTTATCAAGCCACATTTTCAACTTTGGGAATAGAAAGTATGGTGAATAAGGTGTATGAGGAACCTATTCAAAGCCCAACTCATGCACTTTCGCCATTGCGATTGCTGATGTGTGCTATAGTACTACCTTGGTGAAAGAGCACTTTTTTTGCGTTTCGATCTCACTTTATTTTCAGTCAACTCATGTTGCAAACGATCCAACAATGAAGCATAATAGGCTACAGTTATCGTTCTGCCTTTCTCCAAGTAGTCTATGAGGATTATACCTTAAGAATCACACACAAAAAAAAAAACACACACACACACACAGTTACATACTACCAGCTAACAAAATGGCCCTTGCCTTCTTTGGTGCACTTTCAGCAGATTTTGTCCATTGTTTTGACTGCTGTTTTGACTCTGGTGTGTAGTGGTGGATCCAAGTTTCATCCACGTCACAAATCGGCGCAAAAGGTTTTGCGGATTGCGATTAAATATCGCCAGACATTCGGTAGAAGTATTCTTCCGGGTGCGATTTTGGTATCGACTGTGAGCAATGGTGCCACCCATCTTGCACACAGCTTTTCCATTGCCAATATTTAATGAAGGATAGTAAGCACTCGCTCAGTTAGATTCTTATAGCCTCAGTAGTCTCACGAATTGTGATTCGGCGGTCTTCCATAACTAGATCGTGGATTTTCTTTTTAATTTATTCTGTGTGGCGACCTCAATTCGGCAATCACAGCGTGATTCATCTTCGAAGCTTCCACGACAACGTTTAAACTCATTGATCCAAAAGTAAATGGTCCTCAATGTTGGTGCAGAGTCCACGTGAATTTCATCCAATTCCGTTTTAAGCCTGCCTCGGTAGCGTGGTGGTAGCATGTCTGCCTCACGTTCAAGAGGTCCCGAGTTCGAATCTCGGTCAGGGCGAGTTACCTGGATAAGGCTTTTTCCGGGGTTTTCCCTTATCCTGATCGACGAATGTCAGGGAAGTCTAAGCTCTATGGACCCTGGGCTCATTTGAGCATTACTTCACCCATTCCATTCATCGTCCGATATGACTTAACATTGGAGGACGTAAATTACAAAATAAAATAAAAATTCCTTTTTGACTTGTGCGGCAGTCCAGTCCTTCAAATGAAAATGCTTAATAACAGCACGAAACTCTGTTTTCCCCTTCTTTTTTCCATTTTCAATCGCAGGTATCACACTGACCTGTTCAGATGGCTGTCAACAGTGAACTGTATATTGTAGGACATTCAAATTTTCTGTACAATCTTTTGAATAATCAAACTTACCACCCACAAAGTTGTAAAGTTGCGCCATCTCTTCATGGAAATTTACCAGAATTATCAAACGACGCTTGTAAATAAACAATGTCCGTGAAATTCCAGTGATAAGTAAATTAACAATGTAGGTATTTATGTGAATATATGTACTTATGGAGCCCGCCTCCGTAGCGTAGATGGTAGCATGTCTGCCTCACGTTCAAGAGGTCCCGAGTTCGAATCTCGGTCAGGGTGAGTTACCTAGATAAGGTTTTCTCTGGGGTTTTCCCTTACCCTTCAAGACGAATGTCGGGTAACTCTAAGCTCAATGGACCCTGGAATCATTTGAGCATCATTTCACCCAGTTCATTCACCGTCCGATATAACATAACGTTGGGGCGGATGTAAATGAAAAAAAAAAAGAATGTACTTATAAAAAGATTGCAGTGTCGGGAATCTTAGCCATGGGAACATATTTATTGAGCGAATATCTAAAGAGCGGTTACAAATCACTAATTTTCTGCGTAGAAGCTGGAGCAAAATTAGTTAAATAAATGAATGTCTTGCAGCGTTTTTTAACAATAAGAGGCACCAGATTGAAACAAATATGAGCTTGTTTTCATCCTACAGAACGAAAGGAATTAAAGCACTTCCAATGCCTAACAAAATAAAAACAGTATAGGGAATATAAATTCGATTCGCAGATGATAGACCCTGAGAAAACGTCTACTACTTCCTTACCGACATCGGAGATTTCGAACTTAGATTATCACGTCGATACCCAACAATGTAAGAACGACTCCGCTTCGATGCCGTAAATATCGAAAGGGAGAAGCGCTACAAGTTTTCAAAATAAAATAAGTAGCAATTACTTATTTATATTTATTTTAAACAGTTAAGCTTAAAATAGTATAAGTATTGTAGACACAAATTAAAACATAAGACGTAGGAAACTAAAATACAGAATAAAGTATACAAATTACTTTTAAAAATATATAGAGAAAGCATAACAATATTTTAACTCCAATAGCTGTAAGTGACATGGAATGTTGATTTGATCAATCTTGGACTGAAAACATTCTAGGACTAGTTTAATACCTAAAGCCTCATTTCGAAATGTGGAGATGTACCAGCAATCGTTTACATTACACAAAATGTTTATTATTATTATTAATTATTATTATTATTATTATTATTATTATTATTATTATTATTATTATTATTATTATTATTATTATTATTATTATTATTATTATTATTATTATTATTATTATTATTATTATTATTATTATTATTATTATTATTATTATTATTATTATTATTATTATTATTATTATTATTATTATTATTATTATTATTATTATTATTATTATTATTATTATTATTATTATTATTATTATTATTATTATTATTATTATTATTATTATTATTATTATTATTATTATTATTATTATTATTATTATTATTATTATTATTATTATTATTATTATTATTATTATTATTATTATTATTATTATTATTATTATTATTATTATTATTATTATTATTATTATTATTATTATTATTATTATTATTATTATTATTATTATTATTATTATTATTATTATTATTATTATTATTATTATTATTATTATTATTATTATTATTATTATTATTATTATTATTATTATTATTATTATTATTATTATTATTATTATTATTATTATTATTATTATTATTATTATTATTATTATTATTATTATTATTATTATTATTATTATTATTATTATTATTATTATTATTATTATTATTATTATTATTATTATTATTATTATTATTATTATTATTATTATTATTATTATTATTATTATTATTATTATTATTATTATTATTATTGTTATTATTATTGTTACTATTATTATTGTTATTATTATTGTTATTATTATTTTTATTATTATTGTTATTATTGTTATTATTGTTAATGTTATTATTATTATTATTATTATTATTATTATTATTATTATTATTATTATTATTATTATTATTATTATTATTATTATTATTATTATTATTATTATTATTATTATTATTATTATTATTATTATTATTATTATTATTATTATTATTATTATTATTATTATTATTATTATTATTATTATTATTATTATTATTATTATTATTATTATTATTATTATTATTATTATTATTATTATTATTATTATTATTATTATTATTATTATTATTATTATTATTATTATTATTATTATTATTATTATTATTATTATTATTATTATTATTATTATTATTATTATTATTATTATTATTATTAATTTTCATTTTTTCAAGCAAACTCTCTTACGATGTCTGAAAAGTTACATTAGACTTTTCTTCAGTACACATATAAAGCATTAGGATAAGGTTTACTATGGAACGGATTCGGTACCGAAACCTGGGTTTAATTTACTTAAGCCACAGTTAAGTGCGGAGGTTCCACTCCTATTAGTCCTGGACCCGTAGGACCAAGGACCCGAGCCTTCTTCAACCCGGGAGCGATGGATACTCCGGGGGTGTTTCTATGGGGCAATACCTGGAGTCTAAAAAGCCCCTCCCCTCCGCTGAGCACAACGTCAAGACGGGTGGAAGTGGATACGCCACTTACGCGCGTCAACCCCGCAGGGAAGACTACCGAAAACCTCGTTGGGGCCGCCTGGTGATCTAGCACACCTTCTAATAGCTCTGCAGGCTAGTACCCGGGACTTATGAGACAACCCTCTACCCCCTCCGGGCGGCTGTAGCCTAGCCGGAGATACCCAATGACCGTGGGTGTCGGGAACGCACTGAACCCTCGAGTCCAACCCAATCCAAACAGCTCCCTGACGGGAGGGTCTCGGCAGTTCGGCCCGAGGTTCCTCTAGTAACGTCAGAGGTATCACGAGTGCTAAGAGTCCGCAGCGCCCGCACCTCTGCAGCTGAAGGGGACGGATCCCCTCCCCTACGGAGTGTACCTAAGCCACAAGTGGGGCATCGTAGGGAGAAAGGATCAGGTGAGAGCAGACAGAGGGCGGCCGACCCAAGGAGGCACGACAGCGCCGAAACACCCGCCAATACGTGTACCCTAAAAGAGACCACCAGATGAGAGATGAAATTCACCTGGTGGCCTAGGAGAACCTCCGAAAAAATCCATGAATCAGGCAGGTCGGCCGCGGGAATCAAACCCGGGCCTCCCGAAAGCTGACCGCAGATAAAACCGCCTTAGCCAACCTGTTCGGTGCACATTACAACTATCGAAGATATCATTTAGAAGAGTTGCCCTCTTAGAAGTTTTTACTTCGGTTGGAACTGGAAAAATATATTTCTGATAACGGCTATAGCCCACTTTCCATTATTGTTGTGCTTTCAGTTGTAGAATTTGACATACCATTTTCAAAATCAAATTATTAGTGTACTGTAAGTTAAAAATCTTATTTTTCCCGTGTTTCAAATATTTTGTGTCATTTTGTGGTATCTCAAACTTTTTCTGTCTCTTAAAAACTGGTGCCCTGGGCAAATGCCCTGTTGTCCTGTTTCTAAATCGGAACATGATGAAGGTCGCCTCCCATTTTCTTTAAAAACTCACGTGTTTTAATTTGGTTACAGCAGCACCTAAATCCGCCAGAAAACCTTTAATAACTTCGTCTTTGCACAGTATGGAGTTATTTCTGTTTCCGCATACAGCATCCACGAGGCCTCTTCCATTCCTGCTCAGTTGATTAAGAGTACTCAAGCATATGCAAAAATAGTGCTCGGAGTTTGACTGGAGGGGGAACGTGATGGTCAATCCATCACCGGGCGCTAGTCCTTGCGCTACACGTAATTAGTCTTCTCACATTTATTACTGTATCAAGCCGGGGAAGTCTTGTTGACAGATTTTTGGAAGCAGAGTTTCTATTTACACAAAAATTGGACTTCCGCCGTGTCTTGTAAGTCAAAAGGTGCTACATCCAACAAGAAAATGGGACGTATATCGTCTTCATACATTTCATTCAGCCGTGATCCCAGCTTACACCAGTACCGAGTTGTATGGACTGCTTGAGCTATACTCTGCTGCTCAATGATGGTGCCTACTAACAGTCTAATAGTGCAATGCCCATATTGGCACTTTCTCTAAATGTCCTGATGTCTGTCCGATTCATTCGGTTTCTCCCAACCGAGAAAATAATAATTTTGCTTTTTAGCATGATCCCTCAATAGCACATCACATTCGTCAGACTACCACTAGTTGTAACATAGAGTCAGGTTGGCCGAGCGGTCTAAGGCGCCAGATTTAAGCTCTGGTTCCCGAGAAGGAGCGTGGGTTCGAACCCCACACCTGACATGCAGTTTTATTGCTTCCAGAAAGGTGTGCATTATGAAACTATCAAAATATTTGGCTCACTTCCTAATGTTCTTAAAGAAAAAGTTGATAATTTCGATGCTTTTAAAAAAACGGTTAGAGAGTACCTTTGCTCAAAATCTTTTTATTCTGTACAAGATTATCTGAATGACAAATTATCCTGACAATGCTTCTGTAGCTCTATAAGTAGTATCTAACTGTTCCAATGACAAATCATTACGAATAAATATTTGATGCAAGTTGAACGTTTATTTTTAGTGTATATGTATTTAATAAATAACAAGAATGGTATCCATTGCAAAAAGGTTGAGACGTACTGGCATAAGCCAAGTGAAAGCTGGTTTAAAGAGTGTTTCATTTTGTATCATATATCCCTGCTTTGTTTTCCATAATGTTGTTCATATTGCCTGTATACTATAATATGTGTCTTATGTTAACTTTTGTGCATATATATGCTATTTAACTTTATACCTCTGGACATGTTCAATGTTCACAGCCTTTTCTGGCTACAAGTGAGCCTACCGAACGCAAACCAATCTAAATCTATTAAGGTACTTAATACACAAGGATCACTTGAACAGAAACGTGTCCAAGCTGTGTTGGATAGGTATGAAGTGTGGCTCTCTCAGCTCATGGAATATCTTATCTGGTCATGAATGTGCTCCAACATTATTTGGATTGAAGACTGATTTATAAACATGTATGTATATCTTTAGTTACCTGTTAGCCTTATATACTATGTACTTACAATAAGAAAAAAATCCAACAATAAAGGTGAAGGTGGCCCCATACCCATAAAAGCCTCTTTAGGTAACTGTTCCTCTTTCTCTCTCTCTCTCACTCTCTCACTCTCTCTCTCTTTCTGTGAGAGAGAGAGAGAGAGAGAGAGCAGCATAAGTCAAAATTGAGAATTCTTATGCATACAAAACTGGAAAAACTGATTTTAAGTTAGTACAGAATTTTCCAAAGATGCGACATGAAAATTTTAAACAAAATCCTAAGCAGTAAACCTCACTTAACAAGAAACATTCTTTAGAATATTTTTTTTCCATTTGATTAAAAATTTTGGACAACATGCCACATACACATGGTAATTACATGGTAAACAAATGTATATTTTGAATTTTCTGAGAGCAGTTTTCAGAGTTCCTTTCTTTCCGAAGAAATTTTGTTTAATTATGTATAATTAAGAGAGGTACATGCTACACACAAAATTAGATCTATTAAAACAGAGAGTTATTTATATACATAATTTTACAGATACCTTTATCAGATACTGGTATAAGTTTTTAAGTATCTGATCACTTTTAAGGTGCTGTTTATGGCTATAAGGAATTTGAAGGCCAGCATGTAGCCGCTCCCGTTAAACATCTGTCTTTCGATTAGGTTTTCTATATGTTCCTTTTACTTCCAATAAAATGTATGATAAAACGATTTCTGCAATGGTTCATGTCAATTAAGATGAAATACAAATATAAGGTTTCATAATACCATTTGTAGAAAGCACGTAAAAATAAACGATGGTCCACAGAGAAAATCACATAATTGTAGCACTTTTGGGAGTGTAGCACACTGTAATATTTATGTATGAGAATCTGAGTTTCTTAAAATATCAGTGCTCTCAAATTACAACCAGTAGCTGCTACTATTTAATTTTTTTTTTTACAAGAAGTGCAAGAACTTGTCGGCGGTGAAGGCTGAAGAAGAAACATCTCATGTTTTCGATGTTGTACAATGTTATGGCTTATTAACACTTGTTACTTGGGCGTAAAAACAGGTTTTCGCGATAAGGAAAGAATGTGGAAGTGTTGCAAAGCATTTGGTTATATTGCTTAGGAATTAGTTGTAACTGTTATGACTTGGACTCACCAAGCGAATTAACGGCTTTTTTATTCCATAGTAAAGTTCATTAAGAATGATACAAATGGAAGTCACACTTAAACATGCTGATTTTATGTGATAATTCAGACTGATATCCTTCTCTAAATGCGCTTCCACTTCTTGTTCTGAAAGATAATCACGAATGCGGTCCCCATTTCTTTTCAACGGCCAAAAGTCTTCGCCACATTGAACTAACAGCAGTGATTTTTTTATATTTTTCCTTTTTTGTGTAAGTCTAATTAGCTAACGGTAAACACATTCAGGAACTTATTTTGTTAATGGTTGAAGCCACAGTTAATATGAAACGCTATTAAACAGGAACTTGTTACCCAGAAAAGCTTCCTTAGTTGGCTCGTTTAAGGGGATGCAGCATCGAAAACCCCAAATCCAGCAATTTTCTACCAATCTTTCTAAAATTTGTATCACTTAATTCTGATGCATAGTGGACACAGAATTAAAAATTTGGTTTTTATATCTTCAATAGTTTTTGAGTAATTAATTTGTTAATTTCAAAATTTGGGCAAAATTCAAACCGCTCCC
>CM060947.1:82696145-82713645 GCA_030765055.1 Mantis religiosa
TATTTATTTATTTATTTATTTATTTATTTATTTATTTATTTATTTATTTATTTATTTATTTATTTATTTATTTATTTATTTATTTATTTATTTATTTATTTATTTATTTATTTATTTATTTATTTATTTATTTATTTATTTATTTATTTATTTATTTATTTATTTATTTATTTATTTATTTATTTATTTATTTATTTATTTATTTATTTATTTATTTATTTATTTATTTATTTATTTATTTATTTATTTATTTATTTATTTATTTATTTATTTATTTATTTATTTATTTATTTATTTATTTATTTATTTATTTATTTATTTATTTATTTATTTATTTTCAGTTCAGTATAGTGTTCTGCAAAACAAGATTACTCGTTTATCAACAGTACACTAAATATCTACCATCAGCACACACTACATGCCATCTTTAAGCTCCAGAAAATTACCTACAAATGGAATGGCATCCTCTGTATCAATTCCCGGGTGCATTTTGTAATTTGTACCGCTAAATTTTCCACAAGAGAAATTACTGTATTACTAATAATGGAAGTGGAAGCAATATTTCCCTTGCTTCGAAGAAATACATGCGCCGTACTACGCCAGTAGTATTTTTTTTAATAGCTACAATTTGAACGTCGATATTGGAACCCAATAGCTAGACTTAACGAGGAGTCAAAAGTAGGGGTTTCAACTATGAGCACAGTACTGTGCGTAGATCACAGAGAGCTCTGTTGTGCTTTCAACTTCCTGGGAGGAACGGATGAGCGAAAGACCCTAAGGGCGACCAGATTAAGACGAGATGTGTGCTAGGACCTGAGAATAACAGAATACATGCATTGCACAAACATTTAGACTTTGCCTCCATCAATTCATATGACTTCTAGCGTAACTTCCAATACATGCCGTGTTTAAGAGAGACCAGCGACAGATGTTGAGTCTTTTAGCAAATATATTGTAGTGCACTGCAATACTAATTATAGAACCTCAGAAGTATACTATAAAGAAGAAAATTGACCAATAAGAACACGTTAGGCCAATAAAAACATATTTCATAACGAACAGTTCATATTTCTGTTGTGAATGCTGCAATCATAAATGAGATGTGAATGGTCAATGAAAACATGTTTAACAATGAATAGTCGGTATTTCCGTTATGAATGCTTCAGTTATAAATGAGGTGCAGATGTGTCACACAAATTGGAAGTAATTTAATTTTAAAATATACATATACATAAATATGTGGTTTTAAATGTATGTGCATATTACTCATCAAGTGATTGTACGTATCAATTATTTCTTTGTATGGGACAAATATTCAACCAAGATCAGTCCACAAAGAAATTACCATGCTTAGTTTTGAAATACCTTGAAGTGTGAACCGTGAGGTAGGTACCATGTAGAAATTTGCGTCGTATTCATATCGGTTTGTTTTGACTTCCCCTTCGCTTCCTTGGCACCATGAACCTAATCTCTGTGTACAAGTTTTGCTCTCTAATTATCAACCAACACACGTTAAAGGAACTCACATCCGTCATCATTGTAATGACACACTTGTGTTACTTTTATTAATCCTAATGTTACATGTTTCAAAACGGTAGCGTGAGTAACAGTCTGGAAAACATCACAAGAGCCCAAAAGCACAAATGAATTTCATTGGTCACAAGATATCTATGTAGCTGGCGTTGCCTTTTATTAGTACGAACGCTTCTAAACTGTCACTTCATATACATACATATTATATACGTGTCGTGAAAAAGGTGGTTGGTAAGAAAAAAAAAAAAAAAAAAAAAAAAGAGTGCTGTCATCTTTCCAAAATTGAAAAAATAAAATAATATTTTGTTTGTTAATGACGCAGTAAATTGCCAGGATCACATCAGAAACACTAGTGTGCTGAAAGAAGTTATTTTATATGTCAGTATATTTACTGATTTTAGCATATCTTTTGCATGCAAACATTTCAATGGGATTGGATTACCTAATCAATGGACCTTACCTTTACATGGTAACCAAGTTCGGTAATATTAAAAACACCCGCGATATAAAAGACTTAAGATTACAAGTCGTCCTAGAGGTACGTAATCTCAAAAGTGGACTGTGATTTCCTTGTCGAGAAAATACGAATTAGTTTGATATTTTAATGTCTACCGGAATTTTGTCACGGTTGCTCACTGGTTAGGGTAGCTGTACGGAGTGAAAGATCCGCGATTAAATTCCGGTTGTAGTATCAAATATTTCAGTTGTGATTCTTGATACTTACATATCACGGTTGAATTACCAGCCAACGCATTCTCTATGATTAGAGGATTACATATGGGATCAGCGTAAAAATATATTTGAATGACCATAATATAATAATAACCCATGGCGCGACAGCCCTTAGAGGGCCAAGGTCTACCAACCCAACAGCCGGCCTCACGCCCACTTACGCACGGCAGAGGTGGACGATCATCCAACCGATACGGGGAGGAGATGTGGTCAGCATCTCGGCATCCCCCAGCCGTAATTTTGGTCTCCGTGACCAGGGCCACTTACCCAGCGTAAGCTCCTCACTTTCCTCACGATGCTGAGTGGGCACCGGTCCTATACCCGGGACCGAAAATCCCCACCACTTGGGTGGGATTGAACCCGGGACGCTTTCCGTGGCCAAGGACCAAGCCATGCTGCCTTAGCACGCTACGCCACGGCGCAGCAAATTTGAATGGCCATGTTAATGCAAATTTGGATTGTTATTTTGGAACTTTATTACTGGATCTGTGGTTATTCCATTCTCGGAATCGTTCCAATACTGCTGCAGGGTTATTTTACACTGCCTCTTACAAGACCATTACAGCTATGTCCACTGGTGATTGGGTTCAAAGGAGCTCCAAGTGGAGCTTGATCTTTACAAAGGTGATTGTGAATGTAAATAAAACTTGCTAAATACAAAGAACTATGCTGCAATAAAGAGTTCAGCATTTCGGCTTTCAACCCAAGAATCCTTTGTTTGATTTCCAACTGATGTGACACATGTATGCACTATAAACAAAACGTCCACCTCGGTAGCGTAGATGGTAGCGTATCTGCCTCACGTTCAAGAGGTCCCGAGTTCGAATCTCGGTCAGGGTGAGTTATCCGGATAAGGGTTTTACCGGGGTTTTCCCTTATTCTGAAAGACGAATGTCGGGTAACTCTAAGCTCTACGGGCCCCGGGCTTATTTGAGCATCGTTTCACCCATTTCATTCATTGTCCGATATGACTTAACGGTGGAGGACGTAAATTACAACAACAATGTAAATAAAACAAATTTTAAGAGTTCCTACAGCTCAGGGAGTAAATACACCATTGTTTCTCAAGCCAAAGGCATAGACCTAGAATATGAACATAGAAGTTGAAGGACACTTTACAAATACAACATAAAAGAAAACTCTGTTTTCTTACAGTCACATGACTTTCTCTATTGCTTCTAATTATTTTTATAGGTCCTTACAGTTAAGCGAATCGAGATAAATGTTTAAATGCGAATTTACGTTGTACTTTTCTTAAAAGTACAAGGTAATTGATACAGTCAAATGTGTAAAACCTGTTTGATACAAAGTGGCCTTAAAATGAAGTTGTGACAGTTGCAAGGAGCTACACGTGTATGTAGATGAAATTTGTTAACATTTATACCGGTTTCACACACCGGTTTTATGTAATTAATACCTAAACGTAACACTCTAAATGGAATACTTTACACGTTTTAATTGCATGTGTATTATTACTATGTATTTAGTTGCACTGTGTAGCGGAAATATAATCCCAGCCCGATGGATTTCTTCATTTTTAACGCGAGAACTATAGGGGTGGGAAACAGGTAATGGTTGGGGTGAGGGGTGCTTATCACACGTTTTTAAGAGTTGTTTACTACAGTTGATATCCGAGTGCCAAGTAGCGTGCGTGCTATCTTTTTTGAGATAGAAATTTAGCGAGACCACCATAGAAAAAGACTTAGTTGTTTCCAAAGGGCATCAATGTGGTGACAAATGACAAGAAGTTGTGCAAAACTTAACTTTATTTGCCAATAGAATCGTTAACTTAATTCTAAATTACAACCACTTTCACCTTTTACAGATACAGGTACACATAAAGCAAGCAAATCGATATCCTACTCTATGTCTCTGTTGCACGTAACAACTTGTGCTATTCGGGACGTCTTCACAACTCTACTCTGTTTATTGCTGTGGCCAACTTATAATCAACAAATGCCTGGGACGTATGCATCCCGTTTTATACTAAACAAATAAATAAATAAATAAATAAATAAATAAATAAATAAATAAATAAATAAATAAATAAATAAATAAATAAATAAATAAATAAATAAATAAATAAATAAATAAATAAATAAATAAATAAATAAATAAATAAATAAATAAATAAATAAATAAATAAATAAATAAATAAATAAATAAATAAATAAATAAATAAATAAATAAATAAATAAATAAATAAATAAATAAATAAATAAATAAATAAATAAATAAATAAATAAATAAATAAATAAATAAATAAATAAATAAATAAATAAATAAATAAATAAATAAATAAATAAATAAATAAATAAATAAATAAATAAATAAATAAATAAATAAATAAATAAATAAATAAATAAATAAATAAATAAATAAATAAATAAATAAATAAATAAATAAATAAATAAATAAATAAATAAATAAATAAATAAATAAATAAATAAATAAATAAATAAATAAATAAATAAATAAATAAATAAATAAATAAATAAATAAATAAATAAATAAATAAATAAATAAATAAATAAATAAATAAATAAATAAATAAATAAATAAATAAATAAATAAATAAATAAATAAATAAATAAATAAATAAATAAATAAATAAATAAATAAATAAATAAATAAATAAATAAATAAATAAATAAATAAATAAATAAATAAACAAACAAACAAACAAACAAACAAACAAACAAACAAACAAACAAACAAACAAACAAACAAACAAACAAACAAACAAACAAATAAATAAATAAATAAATAAATAAATAAATAAATAAATAAATAAATAAATAAATAAATAAATAAATAAATAAATAAATAAATAAATAAATAAATAAATAAATAAATAAATAAATAAATAAATAAATAAATAAATAAATAACTCAATCAATCAATAAATAAATAAATAACTAAATAAATAAATAAATAAATAAATAAATAAATAAATAAATAAATAAATAAATAAATAAATAAATAAATAAATAAATAAATAAATAAATCAATCAATCAATAAATCAATAAATCAATAAATAAATCAATAAATAATAAATAAATAAATAAATAAATAATAAACGAACGAACAAACAAATAAATAAACAAATAAATAATCATGCGATGATTTTAAAAAAACCATTACGGCCAGTCTTTTAGTAAATCAAAATTAACGAAATATTTTCCATGTAATGTGTAGTTTATAGTGAGGAGATTTCATTGAACATCTTTGTGTCGCATCCTTATAGATGCTGTATTTAAATACCAATTTTACATATCTTCAGCATTTCGCTTTTGAGTTATGCTGTCCTTCTCTCTCTCTCTCTCTCTCTCTCTCTCTCTCTCTCTCTCTCTCTCTCTCTCTCTCTCTCTCTCTCTCTCTCTCTCTCTCTCTCTCTCTCTCTCACACACACACACACACAAACACACATGGAGAACAATTATTTTTCGGGATCCAGATTATCTCAAAACACGCAGTTACAGTGAAATCTCTATAAGGAATTTTAGTGCTGAACTTCCTTGCATGATAAAGTAAAAAGTAGGTCATAAATTATTGTAATACATTAATACAATTTCGTTTCGTATGTTTTTAGACCACATTGCTGCTAGTCTGTTGCTCTGGCCAAGGTCTACGGGCGAAAGTCGACAGTCAATCATTCGAATGAAAATTTAAGCGTGAAAAAGTTATTGAAGATAACTTCCGTACTGATCTTTTGACAGCAGCAGAGCGAGAATGTGATGAATTCCATACAGGTATCAGATATAGTTAGCAGCGGTTAGGCTTAGAGAAACGACCAAGTTATCTGCAAGATCTAAGGCAAACGCAATTAGCGCTCGGTGTAGTGAATGCCAACCCCGAAACTGTCCCTTTCGTATTCTTTTTCTGCTAATGTCACCTGCATGAAACATGAATCTTACAGTAAAATTCGAATTTTTTTTTCAATCATTGGAGAAAACCATTTATCATGTTTTCAAGTGAGATAAGGTTCTTTAAGGAGATTAACTTCATCACTGTACGCATATGCGTACATGAAAACGTATAACTGTCGTTCTTTCGCAGCAGTAAACATGAACTGCAATTACGACTTTGCTCTGTGTGAAATTAGTTTTAGCTTTAAAGTTAAAATAGTAAAAGGACGCATAGAAATGCAACGTTTAATGTTTGGCTCAGCCGAACATCTAATCTACAATTTATAATCAAAGAGAAATTGTATTATAAAACAATTAAGATACCATAGATCTGATTTTATTCGGGAAGGAACAGCGAAAGAAATACATGAAGAAGAGATGTACCTTCGTGGTTTTCAAATACTGCGAAGAATAAAATAATTGAGAAAATGAAAAATTTCTTAAGGAACTTCTCTTTCAAATAGAGTTGCGCTAAAACCCGTTTTTATATTTAGAATGAAAGAAGATTCGCCCAAGAAGTTGCAGTGATACAACCGTAGATATAGCGTATTCGTGTCAATGACGTCTTAATTCAAATTACGTATAAAATCTTACTGCAGAGCCCACGACCTTCACCGTCGCCGTCGGTAATGCGCCAACTGTAGTGGCTTTGGCCACTTTACAAGATAGGTGCAGTGTCTCACATACCCTCGCCGGGTCCCGCATCAACCACAACTAAACGGGACAACGCCAACAACAACCAACGCCACCCTCGAGGAAGACTTGAGAACCGCCCTGTGTAGCCTCCAACAGGAGGTATTGTGGTGCTGTTCGAACGGTTACCATGGATTTATCTCTGGTAATAGATACCTCTCAGATAACGCACTGATTACTCCACGTGGAGTGAACATATATCTGTCATTTGTGATTCCTGCGAATTCCATTGGTTGAAGTGATGCGTTCATTGGTGCTTAGCAGACGACCGGGAGGTCCGTCAGTACCCCTCTCACTGTTACAAGAATAATCAGTGCGTTATCTGAGAGGTTTCTGTTATCAAAGATAAATCCATGGTAACCGTTCCACCAGAGCGACTATAAAGGGCCTCAACAACCGCCTAGCCACTCTGAAGAGCCAGATCACTGCTGCCACGTCTGACACAAGAGAAAAGCTTCAAGACCTCCACACCAAGGTCCTCAACATAGCACCTCGCCTCAGTGCTCTCGAAGAAACCGTGACGACCTCCGCCACCAACAACAACTCCACCCAGACACCAGCTACCCAAATTAGCCACCACATTCACCGCCGACACCACTACAACCACAGAACGCCTAGACCGACTGCAAGGGCTGTTATGTGACTTCACAACAACTACGAGACATTAACCAACCAGCTACTCCAGACAGTCTCCGACATTCCGAAAAAGATGCAGACCAGCAACGCTGAATTTCTGCAGAAGCGCCTCGAAGGGGGCAACCCGGGCCTGGCTATCACACGCACACGCCGAAGCTTGACTTCCGAGCTACTACAGCCGTCTGTACTTTCGCGGGTGCTCAGAGAAACCACGCAAAACGCACTCTATTAAAGAAAGTACAACGTTGCTTTCTCCCTGATAGCGGCTACCCGTCTTCCTTCAAATCCCGCAAACCTTCCGTAGAACTTTTTTTTAAGAAGAAAAGCTCGAGATGCGTGTCAAGAAAAACATAAACTTTTTTCCTCCCATTTTTCAGACTTATGACCGGCAGCCTAGCCGACTGGTATATTTAAAAATATTTACATGCATCACATTATACTGTCACCCGGGCTTTGGAACACCCTGTGGAAGCAGCTGAGAGCGGAAGACAGGGGAGTTCCGTGTTAGCCACGCCTCCCCCTCGTCCGTCTTATAGTGGTGACAGGGACGGCTGAAAAAGAAACATGATTGTGCGGTCTGTTTTTCTTTCACCTGTGTTCTGGAAATTACGGGATCCTTCATCTACTGGAACCTTCCCGTGAAAGCCAGAAGGCTGCGATATTCCTATAAAAAGGGGCTGCCGGAGCGAAGTGAAGTCAGTTAGTCAGTTAGTGTGAGGGAGGACAGTTCTTGGTGTAAGAAGGCAGTGTTAGTCAGTGACGTGTTAATGAACGAAAAGATTGTGCAACGGAAGACTGTACGTAACTGTGTATGAGTATCGGAGTTGATGTAATCGCGAGTACAAGTGAAATTGTAACGGACGAACTGGTGAATTGTAATTGTGTGCAGCACGTAATTCTGTGTAATTGGCAAGTGTTAAACTGTAAGTCGGTGGAAATAAAGAACATTTTTGAGTGGTGAAATTGGACTTTTCATTTCACGAACCCACAAAGTCACACTGGTGTCAGGAAGCGGGAAGGTAACATCACCAAACATTTCAGCCATGGAATCCGCATTGGAAATGCTTTTGGCGAAGATGAACGAGTTAACAGAGAAGACGGAAGCGGCAAATAACAACCTGGCCGCAGAACTGAAACTAATGAAGACGGCTAACGACAACATCACCGAGAAGATGGAAGAAATGAAGGCCGAATTAACAACGAAAATAGAAGCGGCAAACAACAACTTGGCCACGACAATGACCACAAAGATGGCCGAACTGACCACGGAAGTGAAGGTGGCGAACGAGGCTCTCGCCGCCAAATTTGTGGAACGATTGGCCGGCGTGAGGGATGACGTCACGAATCTGGGCAAGCGGATGGGTCAAGTAGACGACCGCCTTAATGATTTAGAGGAAAAGACCGACAACATCGCAAAACCCCTCACCCGCCTGACGGAGGAAAACCGGCCTTATGTGTGGACGGAGGACGCCGAAGACGCTTTCCAGCACCCGAAGGAGACCCTGTGCAGTGCTCCAATTTTGGGTTTCCCCCAACCGGGTGGCGCCTTCATTGTGGACACCGACGCTAGCGACCATTACATTGGAGGTGTCCTATCGCAGATCCAGGACGGCCATGAGCGCACAAGAGTGGAAGAGAAGGAGCGTGCCGCAGCAGTCCGAGTAGTTGTGGCAGTGCCTGCTGAGGGCTGGGATAGCGCAGGCCTGAGGAGGGAGCAGCTGGCGGACGCAGACTTGGGGCCACTCTTGAGGGAAGTGGAGGCAGGGATGAGACCAACCTGGGAGGACATCGCACCGAGGAGCGCCACCTACAAGTCGTACTGGGCCCGATGGGACTCGTTGAAGACCAGAGAGGGCGTGCTGTTCCGGGTATGGGAGTCACCCGATGGGAAGGCGCAGAGAGAACAGTTGGTACTCCCCCAGAGTAAGGTCCCGGAAGTCTTGGAGGAAGTGCACGCCAGTACTTCAGGAGGACACCTGAGAGCGAACCGTATGATTCACAAACTACGGCAGCGCTACTTCTGGCTCAGACTCCGGGCAGATGCTGGTGGTACACCTGGACCGCCTAGCACGCTACGATGGTGCTGTTCGGGGCGAACAGCTTTGAGGAGGGAGCAGTGTCACCCGGGCTTTGGAACACCCTGTGGAAGCAGCTGAGAGCGGAAGACAGGGGAGGTCCGTGTTAGCCACGCCTCCCCCTCGTCCGTCTTATAGTGGTGACAGGGACGGCTGAAAAAGAAACATGATTGTGCGGTCTGTTTTTCTTTCACCTGTGTTCTGGAAATTACGGGATCCTTCATCTACTGGAACCTTCCCGTGAAAGCCAGAAGGCTGCGATATTCCTATAAAAAGGGGCTGCCGGAGCGAAGTGAAGTCAGTTAGTCAGTTAGTGTGAGGGAGGACAGTTCTTGTTGTAAGAAGGCAGTGTTAGTCAGTGACGTGTTAATGAACGAAAAGATTGTGCAACGGAAGACTGTACGTAACTGTGTATGAGTATCGGAGTTGATGTAATCGCGAGTACAAGTGAAATTGTAACGGACGAACTGGTGAATTGTAATTGTGTGCAGCACGTAATTCTGTGTAATTGGCAAGTGTTAAACTGTAAGTCGGTGGAAATAAAGAACATTTTTGAGTGGTGAAATTGGACTTTTCATTTCACGAACCCACAAAGTCACAATACTTTTAGTTTCATAACCTTAATTATTCGATTTCGTCAAACTTCATCAAACTGTGGGCATTTAGTGATAACATACAGTTTAATGTAATGAACCGTAATGGCTTGTAGTTCCATCATTTTATTATGAACAGCAGTTTCTGCTCTTCGTGTTGCTGGTCAACTAATGGCTGATTCAGAACGTTTTTTTACTTCGGCTTGAACGCCTTTCAGCACGTCTAACAGCTAGTAAATGTTAGGATGTGGGGAGTAGAAGAAACTGTTTAAATGTACATGAAAGGGTTCTCATGCATTGGTGTGCGCATGAAAGAGGAAGAAAACTCAGCCATAAATTTGGGGGAAATTGGTTATCATACATGATATAATTTTCTAGAATATAATCACAAAATTCATGGTCTTGCCTATCACTGGGTTGTACTGTCATGATGTCATCAATAAAACAGTGTTCCACGTGGTTGGGACTTACGTTCCTAAGAAAGAAAAATAGCTTCAGGAAATTACCAATTCCAGAATCCTTTTCTATATAAAGGTACTAAGTCCAACTTCCTGAATCTTCCTCCACCAACTTTGTCCAAGGTGAAACTTACATACCCGTAAATTCACTTGATAGAATTTTACGAATGTGTAAGGCTTTTTCTAAGTCTATATATACGGTATTTGGACTAAAACTTAAACTCAAGTTCTTCATTAATCTTGTGGAAGATAAGATGAGATCAGCACCGTTTTGAAGACACCAAATGACTAGTCACTTATTTGACTGTTGAGTCCCAGCTATTAAAGGGAGTCCAACGACAACCCGGCATGCAATTCAAGTGAGCGTTCAGAAATCCCTGCCTTCAATTCAAGCTACTTTTTCTACCTGGGCGTGGGGTGGTCTTTACACGTTAGGAACCTGGTTGAGTCCTCCCAGCACTCAACACCTCATAAAGTAGGGAAGGTGATGGGTGAGGTTTCCTGGACAGGTCGGGATATTCCTCGGGGTTCGCTCTGCATGGATACGTCCTGACTGGATGTGGTATGATTAGCGAAGAAAACACCTCGACTGTTCCATGGTCGATTTATTCACTACTGTAATTAGATACCTCACTGGCCACCTGGAAAGTCGCTGTTTGTAGACTCGTGTGCTAAGTTTGGCGGCAACGATAGAGTTCTTGACATGTGTTATGTATGCAGTGTATTCCTACCGCAGTGGTATGTACGACGTGGTTCCACTACGCCCGACCGGCAGAGAGTGTCTCAACTAGGTATGCATATCACGGATCCACTATCTCCTGGATTTCCCCCTCTATCGTTATATTTTGAATTTTTGTGTGAATCACGTGTGTAATATCTAAACAGTAATTGGTTGGTTTCAATTTCAGTTTTAACCATCGTACGAATTTTGTATGTGTGCATGGCCGAACGTTGATAGAGAGTCTCCCACAGCGTCCACTTATTTAATTCCGAAGCACGAACGCTGCAAAAGTTTTAGAACTTCGAATAATCTACGAATCTCTTGTACCGATCACGTAAGTATTGGCATGAAAAAGAGAGCAGGGCAGCAGACCGACCTTCCACATGGTTCGGAGACATTGTTCCTAGAGGTGGACCTGTTATGAAGAAAGCCGACCGACATGTGTTCTCAACCTTGAGGGACCTCGTATTTCTGTTTCTCCGTTCATCTACACTTCTAGTCCATCATACATGTTATCTATTATAATGTGTTCTTCTGTAAGAGCTATGTATTTCCTTTCGATGCCAAATAATCAGTATAGAATATCTATGCTAACCTAATATTATTTTTATATAACATATACTAAGCGAATTTATGTTTATGACCAAGGGGAACCGTTGCAGACTGATCCCGCACGCAATTCGAGCTTCCCCACTTATTTATGGTACCTATAAATATTACAAGTGGAGCGCTATGCTTGTGAGTAGCAATCTTACGAGCGAGACAAAATCGAATCATGAGTTGCCACACACTATTTTAGTCAGCACTAAATAGTTAAATGTCCAGCCCAATTTTGTGCGGAAATATTAGTATACATTTAATCATGCGCAATGTTGAGCTCTAGTATGTTGTTTAACTATAGTACCAGTGCTGTAAATTAATGTACGAAAAGATCCTGTAGGAAAATTTAAAAGTTCCAGCGTTTCTCCATTTAGTTTATGTATGTCCCCCTTTTGTGCTATTTAAAATATTGTATGCAATATTATACTGTTTCTTCGGCTTCCTTCCTAGCACTTCCAACATTATCCTCTTCGCTGCTTGCAAAATTTCTTTTGGTTCTGCCTAATCCACTTCCGAGATATTAAAATAATTCGCCATTAAAAGACTTCCGTTTATAATTAAAATTTCAATTGTAAGAAAAAGGGTGTGACAATGGAGAGTTAGCAATTTTATTCCATTGAGTTCAGAGACTTCCGAAAGCAACTAGTTTAATATCTAAATAAATTAGATATCCCATACTCAACATCCAGCGTTTCTTATGCAGTTCCACAGCGAAGGATTATTTAGACATTAGATAAATGCACAAAATTCTTTCGTGAAAGGGACTATGAACATTAGTGCAAATTAAAACATAAAGGCAAAATATTATGCTCGTACGAGAAATTCAGGAAGAAGCCGAAGTAACCATTCGAAGATGCGATGAAATTGAAACTCTCACACGTGTTCTTAGGTTCCAGTCTATTTAATGCAGAATTATTCAACCAGAGATACCACCAAATAAGAATACTACTACTGCCAACGCCCTACGAATCAAAGATTTTATGACCTATTAAGGCCCACACGCACACACAAATGTTGTAGCTTTCGTGTCTCGATGGTGGCTATAAGCTCTTATAGCAGCCTGACTACATTGAAATAATAGCCGTTATCTATAGTTGGAGGCGGAGGTACCACTCCTGGAAAAATTGTAAGCTTCCTGAAGAACTTCGGAATAAAAATCCACCATTTCAAATAAACCATCTTCGTATTAAAGAATGTAAAACAATATTTATGATATAATTATATGCTGTACATTAATACACACGTTTTGGGTAAATTTTTGCATTTTAATTTTCAAGGTTACAATTCTTCCCCGTTTGTCTTCCATTAGATGATCCTGCAGGAAGTTCATAAAGTCTCCTCCATCGTGATCGCCTTCCGAAGAACTCCTCCATTAAAGCGATTTCCTAAAACACCACACCATACAATTATACCAAATTCATGTGATTACAACACTTATTTTAATAATAATAATAATAATAATAATAATAATAATAATAATAATAATAATAATAATAATAATAATAATAATAATAATAATAATAATAATAATAATAATAATAATAATAATAATAATAATAATAATAATAATAATAATAATAATAATAATAATAATAATAATAATAATAATAATAATAATAATAATAATAATAATAATAATAATAATAATAATAATAATAATAATAATAATAATAATAATAATAATAATAATAATAATAATAATAATAATAATAATAATAATAATAATAATAATAATAATAATAATAATAATAATAATAATAATAATAATAATAATAATAATAATAATAATAATAATAATAATAATAATAATAATAATAAATTGGGCTTTAAATTATCCACTTCACTTGAACGCATATATAACAGGAATATTTCGGAAAAGGCAATTTTTGCACAAAATATGTTGGATCAGCTGTTGATTTTAAATCTGGATTTGTTTTCGAACACTTCCTCCCCATATTCGTTAGGTTTTCCAAGTTATAAAAAAATGCATAAAATGAAGAACACTTCACAGACTATGGACAGAAAATTCAAGTTATAAATTGATTTTCCATACCAATGTATCATTGCATAAACCCGAGTTCCTTTAAATTTGACAAAATGTGAGTAGGATGTAAATATCTGTAACTGAAGGGAATAAATTAAATGTTTTACTGTTAAAGATGTTCTAAAGTGTTATTTAGAACATTGTTGGTAATAAACAATGCATAAAAGCTCAAACATACGAGTAGGTTTTGTCTAAATTACGATTCCTAACCTGGCACATTCACCACCTTCACTAACAACGGAATGTTAAAGTATGTTATCTTCATTTTTTCCATAAAACTAGCAATACTATCAGAAATAGTACAAATAGACTTAATACTTTCTGTAATTAGTGATATTTCCTTCAGAGAATATTAATAATCACATATAAGCTGCTATAAAGTTTGTCTTTAAATAATTCTTGATAAATTCTTAATATCGTTGAAGTTACGAGGTTTGATGAAGAGGAGAAATTCAGGTGTCTACTCTTTGGATTTTCCCTCGTGGCCATGTTCTCTAATTGTGTTATTTAATTTAGAAAACTAGCACTGGAGGTTACTATCTCATAATTTCCTTAAATATCGTAAATACAGGCCTTCGATAAGACAAAGGGTTCTAATAAAACAGTTGGTAACTACAACATGCTCTGTAGTAGTGCAGATCAAAGGTGGCCTTGTCTAAATCTGTTTCTCAATTGTTTTGTCATCATGTGTGTAATTCGTTATTTGCACACATTTCTGGAGTCTTTCTGTTTATTGTAAAAGTATTTCTAAATCCGTACCAAATCAACAGAAGTGTTTATTGTCAGCAAAATGGGTGAAACTAGAGAACAGTTAAATTTCGACTTCAACTACAACATGTTTCTGATCAAACGTTTACTTGGAAATTTACGATATCTTGGAGATCGACAGCGAGCTGTCCAATGGTTGAAGAAATTGTCTGCGTGTGACACAGATCTTGACGAAATGAAAATAAGGAATGCATTTGTACATTACCTCGCGCTTAATGTAAAGAATGGCGTGTTGAAAGCTCCGTTCAACAGTAAACCTCCCAGTGGAACTTTGCACGGTCTTGACAGTCTCGGCGATACACGAGATCATAACTGCCAGTCGACGTCGTGGGTTACGAAACGTCGTGAATAGAAATCCTGACGAAGATAAAAAATAACTGTGTAAAATGCAATATTTATAATCAAGGAGTCACTGTATAAAATGTTTTGAGAAATAAAATCCTGATTGTAATAGAAACGTTCGTATTAAAATACATCCTTCTGGAGAAACAAAAAAGTGTTTTAATTCTTTTGTTTTTTATCACAAGAGGAAGTATCTTAACAAGGTAAAAATTTTTACAATACACAAGTTACGTCAAATAAAATTTTCATGTCGTTAAATATTTCCCAGGTATTCCTTGGTATTGGCTTGCAGTTTCAAATACTTAGGCGTGTATGTCAGTCCAACGCTGAAGCCTAGAAACACGCGATTGTAAACCCAGGCCTGTTTTGGTATTAGGGTAATACAAACCAGCAAACGAGAAACACTCCACATCTTCCGGTTTCCAGTCTATGTTGAAAATCAAAATTGCTGTTGATGGAAGCACAGACAAATGTGTTCTGCAGTATGGAGAATAAAATGGCATCTTTTAATCTAAAATTTAAAGTAATCGAGCTTAAGCATATAACCAAGGTAACGAACTTTAAATAGATTCTGTAAGCGTTTTTCTTGATTAACCTGAAGTCTACCATTATACTGTAATACATAGTTGAATGAATAGAGGAAGCTATGTGAAGTGGCTTCTCCGCTTTTCAGAGCTTACCTTTAATTCCTAATCTCCATCTGTGCTCATTACAGAGACTATTAGTTTTTCCAAATTTTCCTGTCACATACCACATCCTATTGTTAAATACTTGAAAGTTGATGCGGGAATCGGTGGGTATAATCCTGGTTCAGGAAAAGGCGTTTAGCGTCGTTGGGATGGGGAGAGAGGTTCGAGGTCAGGATCCTTTTGATGGACGCAAGCACGGAAAAGCAGATTATGTTCCGGACTAGTGGACTATTCTCCGCTGTAGGTAAAGGTGAGCATAAGTATGCTCTGTCTCAGCGTCCAGCATTTGAATTGCAGTACACAATGCTTCCTTGTTGGTTTCTCGCACCAGTTTATTGGTGTGACATTTATATTATAAGGCCGCTCCTTCCCTCACTGCTATCATGCCTTCCTTTAAGCTACCCCCGTTTCACTTTCCCACACCTACTTGTAAGTTTGGCTATACACAGTCCCGTCACTTTACGCATTCACCCGTCAAGGGTGAAATGCCCTAGGTGAAGTTGCCGCGACTTGCATCGCCTTTTTTCGCCCTCGCCCTACGAGGGCTTATCTATCTGCGCCTCTTTTCTAGTTCATGGCTGTTTTGCGCGTATCATGTGATGTATAGTAATTTTTAGTGGGGTTTGTTTTCCGTATATTTAACCTGATTGATCTTTCACCCCCTCATTTATCTATGCAGCAGTTCAGTTTAGCCCCACCGAGGTTTATCACCCTTGGGGTCATGGCGGGATACATTCTGACTTTTCCTCACGTTTCTCGACCATCTTGCATTCCTAAGGGGAACTTTTACCTCTTGTCTCCCTGGTTCCCTTTCTCACGCGTTTAGCGTTCCTTTGCTTGTGTGACACATTCCTCCTTTGCTGATGATTTATACAGTTTTATCCTCCCTCGCTTGTTTATAACATCGGAAACCTATGGTTTCTGCTTCAAAGTTCATACAAAATTTTGAGGTAATTCATTAAAGTAGAAAATAATGTACAGGTACCACGCAGAAAATTCACTGTAAGACTCAGCTGATTATATATTCTAATATGTACTCTATTGCTACGGATTATAGAAGATAATTATGTGAGCTTTCGGAAAATGCAACGACTTTGAAACTGCAGCCACAACTCTCAAAGCTCACGTAATTATCTTTGTGGTCATCTATAGCAATGCGATATTGGAACATATGATAAGCTGATAGCGAGGCAGGTATGAAAAATACAGCTATAGTAGCTTCCGGCAACGTGTAGCAGATATTTTGTATTGTTTGAGAGGAATTGTAATGTTTAATGAAATAGAGAAAATATAAGGCAGGTTATGTGTAACCATGACAACCTCAAATGAGAAGAAGTTGATAAATGTTTTAAAGATTATTTTCTTCTGCTTAAGAACATCGTAGGAGAAAGACGTACATTTGTGTGTCTCGGGGTTGTGCAGAATTATTTTTGAGTGTGCACTCGTGATCTTATGATTGTTACAATAAATGCAGGGATACCGTGAACCTAACATACATATCATACGTGGAAGGCGAGCATAATCACAGCAAAACTGATTATGTTACACATTCCTCAGCCTTGCCTTCTTGTGTTGGGTGGACAGTACGTTCTTATGCATGGTTATTCATCTTATCTATGCGTCACGTGTGTTTCATAAGTATACTGTTGTCTTAGCAAAATGAATGAAATGAATGACCTATAATAAATGTTCTTACATAAATGCACT